>KZ653638.1:3109-14273 GCA_001010745.2 Gerris buenoi | reverse complement strand
GGAGAGAGCCCGGGTTCGATTCCCCGCCCGGGAGAAGTTATTTTTATGAAAATTTTTGATGAAATGTTCAATAATAATTAAATGCACATACGAAAACTAATAAATGGAAAACACTGGGCTAAGTAATTATGTAATCGTATATGAGAATGCTTGTCCGAGTTGTTTCGGACCGGTTTTTTACTTTCTCATATAAAAAGAAAGTATTGTGATGGCGCGAAAATTCGATTTTGAGATTTTGATGGATTTACACGTTTTGAGGTCCCCTGAGTCCAAAAAAGTGGTTTTTAAAAAATGTCTATGTGTCGTCTTTGCAGACGCCTGGAGCCTAAACTACTGGACCGATTTTGACGACATGTTTTGGCATACATGTTAAGAAAAATAATACCTCGAGGCGAAATCGAGAATTGAATTTTAACTCCAAATTTGAGGGCGCTAAACCCCAAAAACTCTGAAAAAACATGGAAAAAAAATTTTTTTCTCGAAAACGGTTCCGACGATTTTGATTAAAAAATTCTAAAATTTAGTCAATTTAAATACGAATCTAACGCTACAAGCCGTTTTCCTGGGAAAAATCTAGTTCCTGAGAAAATAGCTTAAAACGCGGATGGAGAGAGCCGGGGTTCGATTCCCCGCCCAGAAGAATTTTTATGATAATTTTTGATGAAATTTCCAATAGTAATTAAATGTACATACATGAGAAAGTTTGTCTCGGACCTATTTTTTATCCTAGAAAAGGTCGTCATTATCAATACTATTCTTTAGTTTATGCTATCATGTATCTCATATATCTAGAGAAAATAGAATACAGTAGCTGCTCACGCTCACATAAACTCTTAAAACCAACTCCCTTACTCTAAAAAGTTATACTAAATAACTGAAAAAGTTTAATTGAATCCACTGATGTGTACTAACAATATTCTCATTTTCCAAAACATCAATTTGAGTATTTAAAGCGCGAAAAATAACTAAATTTACTTCATTTGGCATTAATATAAAAACCACCCAAAAATCAACCCTTTGTCTCCCAATTTGTACATTTAATAATACAGGTCATAAGGGTTCAAGATTATCACTTAAGCCTCATTTTTCAAAACACATAAAACACGTGTGAGCAAGGATAACGATGAACACATTTTAAATTTAAAAAAATACAAAAATAATATTATGATTACAGAAACAAATAGTTAAAATGGTTCTTTGGGAAAAAAAAGCTGCATGGGGAGATTAAGAGTGTAAAAATTGTTCGTGAGTGTACTAAATACAGTGAAGGTGAAAATGTGTAATACGTTTCTATTATGTATTAAAGTTATTTTTCCATAATTATATCTATTAAAGGAGTATTTAGACGAAAAAAATTATTTATAACAGTAAAATATATATTAGGTACACCGTGCATGAAATTCAAAGTTACTTTGAACCGTAAAAATATAATCTAATTGCAAAAACAGTTTTGTATAACTATTTAATGGCTGTAATATAAGGATATATATTAACAACAGACTATTATATACGTGTAAAAATAAATAGCATGTGTATCTGTGATTTTCGCGTTATATAAATGGCAACAATTGAAATAACAATGTTTAGCTGCAATGTATCCAATTACACAGCTACAAGCTGCATGCATATGAAGGTTTGATTTTCCTTTTTGTCAAGTTAGGCACTGAACCAATTAAAGCAAAGTGACATATATTCTGAAATATTGTGTGTGAAATATTCTGTCTTGTACACTAAATATCTACCTTTATTACTAAGGTGTTTCTTTCTTTTTTACAACTATATTAGCTTGCTTTCTTGTTTGTTTGTTTGTTGGTCCAGTACAACAAATCTTGTAATCGATTTTTAACTAACTTCCCGAGTAGCTAGACGCCTAGACATCTTGACATTTACCTTTTAGAGTAGCTGAGAACACGTGACAATGCATTATTTTAATACTTTTAATATTTTAAACTTTTAATATCTTTCAGCAGATTTAATTCGTATTCAGCAAATTTTGCTGTATGGAAAGTTAGTTCGGGAAAAATCCGCAAGTTATTTTATTTGTTTAGAATGACCCGTATTTACGACCTTTATGACAAAAAAAATTAAAAACGCAAAAAGTAGTACATATAATATAAAAACTTCTTTTTACCTTTTAATTATTTACCACTTTTGACACCAGCATGAAAAGCATATTTTAAGTTTTTATTAGCTTGCTCTCTTGTTTGTTTGTTTGTCCAGTTCAAATTTTGAAATAAATTTTTAACTGACAAGCCGAGTAGCTCTAGGCATTTGAAACTTTTAGAATAGCTCAGAACAAGATGACAATGCATTATCTTAGTACTTTTAGCCATCTTTCAGCAGAATTCAATTCGTTTTCAGCAAATTATGCTGTATGAAAAGTTAGTTTGAAATAAATGCCCTTTGTTTTTTTTTTGTTTTTTTTTTTGTTTTTTTACATATTTACTATTTTCATTTTGACGGGGGTTTCAAATTAATGATTTTTTTTTTTAGTCAACAGAAAATTTAAAAACGTCTTATAATAAAAAGTTCTTTTTATCTTGTTATTATTTCCTTTTATTAATTTGTTTTATTAGGGGGTCAGACAACTAGGTCATATACAATATACACCCAATTATTTCCTTTTATTAGCGTATCCATTAAATATTATAAACATAACAACCTTTAATTGTGTATTAAAAAAAGCGGTAGTTCAACTATGCTAATTTTTTAGCACGATTGAAATTAAAACTCCAACCGTCCAGCGATTCTAATGATACAAATATCATTAAAAAATCGTTTCTTAATTCTTGTCTGCTCTCTAAAAAAAGTGCAGTGGACACGTCCATATTTGGTTTTTGCTATTTCAACTACACTAACTAACTTTCACAAAAAATCGTTTCTTAATTCCGGTCTGCCCTCTTTTAACATTAAGTGTTTACTATCCATGTTTGGTCTTTGCTTTTGCAACTTCCTTATAATTTTTTTAAAATACCATATTCATTGTAAATTTTAAAAACTCTAAAGGAACAAGGTTTAATATTAGTTCAAAACATTTCTCAGTGATTGACAGAGATTGTGAAGAAACGGGTTTGAGAAATTTGGAAAAAAAAAAATCACTTGAAACTAATTGTGTTTTTTTTATATGCCTGTTAAACGTATCACAAATATATAACCAATCATTACTCTTTCGTATATGTAGTATAATATAATATAGAAAGTAATATTCAATTTTGAATTTTGATGGATTTACACGTTTGTACCCATTTGTTTGTCTTCACATGCACACAAACATACATTTATTTACACCTATCTTCAAAAGTGCTCATCTCGTATCCAAGAAATTAGGATGGTTTGTCCAAAGTAGCCCGCAGATAATAGTCCCAGATTAATTTAAACCCTCTCCGATTATTATTATTGCATTGGGTTAAACTGGAAGTTTTATTCATGTACAATATTAAAACAATTTTGGCAGATTTAAAAACGAAGGAGGGCAATAAAATAAATTAGACAATGGATTGTAATAGCATAAAATCAGCGATAGGCCACGACGAAGCTATGTTCTACACTGAGACAGACTATTTTTGAATGTATAAACATTGTTATTTTCATTTTACATGAATAAAAGCTCCAATTTTCGTGCGGGTAGGCGTTTGAAATTAATCAAAATTAGTTACATTTGACCTTCATACAAAGTCTCATCTCAATAAAATAGTCCACTGATATATTATTCTTTTTCCTTTTAGATAGATGCCATATGATTGCATTAATTTAAATTATCATATTGTTAAATGAAACACAATAGTTTAAAAAAAAAATAAACAAATAAAAAATATATATTAAATAGTTTTTAACACTCTTGGCCTGAATAATTGCTTATTTTTATAAAGGGGTATGATTTTAAATAATCAACTTCCACCTACCTTTATCTACTCTTAATTAATGAAAATAGCATTGATTTCTATTGGGACTTTGATCTTGTAATACGTGATAATGAAATAGAGTTAATGCATTTTTCCGTAAATACAGGGTGGCGCAGCGGGGATGACCACATTTTAAATGGTTACTATGTGCTTACTAGAGCTAGGAGATTGAAATAAATTTTCTAGCAACAATGTGGAAGTTTATTGGAAATAAGTCAAATTTTCAATTGTGGAATTTAATGTCCGATAAGTGACATCCTTGTTGATATAAACATTCTTAGAGGCGTTCAGCAAAGTTGCGCATCACGTTCTCTGAAATCTTGACAGGAATCCAAGCGATCCCATAGCAGCAGATAGCAGATAGCATCCTTCAACTTAGCTAGGGTGGGATTGGGCGAGCTTGGCGGCAAAGGAGCGACACCATCCTATGCGACAAGGAGCGACACCACGAAAAATTTAAGGCACACAATTCTTGGACACTCGTGTGTGCAGTGGCTCCATACTGTTTGAACCATACGTGGACAGTACCCAGTACCCATTTCATCCGTTTGAATAGGGGATGAAAAAATCGGATTCCCGGACGAGATGTTAGAGAATGTGATACGCAACTTCACCGAGCGCCTCTAAGAATCTGTAAATCCATATGGACGTCATTTATCGGACATTAACTTCCATAATTGAAAATTTGACTCATGTTCAATAAACTTCCACATTTTTGCTAAAAAAAATTGCTTTATTTCAATATCCTAGCTCTAGCATTAAGCACATGGTAACCATTTTAAATGTAGTCATCCGCGCGGCGCCACCCTGCATAAGGGAAGTTTTAGAGAAGGACGTGTTTTTTCCATAATTTAAAAAACTCTAATAAATTAATGTAAGACTGGTAGGGATAAGAGGTCATTTTTAGGATTAGTTNTTTTAACTGACAAGCCGAGTAGCTCTAGGCATTTGAAACTTTTAGAATAGCTCAGAACAAGATGACAATGCATTATCTTAGTACTTTTAGCCATCTTTCAGCAGAATTCAATTCGTTTTCAGCAAATTATGCTGTATGAAAAGTTAGTTTGAAATAAATGCCCTTTGTTTTTTTTTTGTTTTTTTTTTTGTTTTTTTACATATTTACTATTTTCATTTTGACGGGGGTTTCAAATTAATGATTTTTTTTTTTAGTCAACAGAAAATTTAAAAACGTCTTATAATAAAAAGTTCTTTTTATCTTGTTATTATTTCCTTTTATTAATTTGTTTTATTAGGGGGTCAGACAACTAGGTCATATACAATATACACCCAATTATTTCCTTTTATTAGCGTATCCATTAAATATTATAAACACAACTACCTGTTAATGTGTATTAAAAAAAAGCGGTAGTTCAACTATGCTAATTTTTTAGCACGATTGAAATTAAAACTCCAACCGTCCAGCGATTCTAATGATACAAATATCATTAAAAAATCGTTTCTTAATTCTTGTCTGCTCTCTAAAAAAAGTGCAGTGGACACGTCCATATTTGGTTTTTGCTATTTCAACTACACTAACTAACTTTCACAAAAAATCGTTTCTTAATTCCGGTCTGCCCTCTTTTAACATTAAGTGTTTACTATCCATGTTTGGTCTTTGCTTTTGCAACTTCCTTATAATTTTTTTAAAATACCATATTCATTGTAAATTTTAAAAACTCTAAAGGAACAAGGTTTAATATTAGTTCAAAACATTTCTCAGTGATTGACAGAGATTGTGAAGAAACGGGTTTGAGAAATTTGGAAAAAAAAAAATCACTTGAAACTAATTGTGTTTTTTTTATATGCCTGTTAAACGTATCACAAATATATAACCAATCATTACTCTTTCGTATATGTAGTATAATATAATATAGAAAGTAATATTCAATTTTGAATTTTGATGGATTTACACGTTTGTACCCATTTGTTTGTCTTCACATGCACACAAACATACATTTATTTACACCTATCTTCAAAAGTGCTCATCTCGTATCCAAGAAATTAGGATGGTTTGTCCAAAGTAGCCCGCAGATAATAGTCCCAGATTAATTTAAACCCTCTCCGATTATTATTATTGCATTGGGTTAAACTGGAAGTTTTATTCATGTACAATATTAAAACAATTTTGGCAGATTTAAAAACGAAGGAGGGCAATAAAATAAATTAGANGACAAGGAGTGACACCACGAAAAATTTAAGGCACACAATTCTTGGACACTCGTGTGTGCAGTGGCTCCATACTGTTTGAACCATACGTGGACAGTACCCAGTACCCATTTCATCCGTTTGAATAGGGGATGAAAAAATCGGATTCCCGGACGAGATGTTAGAGAATGTGATACGCAACTTCACCGAGCGCCTCTAAGAATCTGTAAATCCATATGGACGTCATTTATCGGACATTAACTTCCATAATTGAAAATTTGACTCATGTTCAATAAACTTCCACATTTTTGCTAAAAAAAATTGCTTTATTTCAATATCCTAGCTCTAGCATTAAGCACATGGTAACCATTTTAAATGTAGTCATCCGCGCGGCGCCACCCTGCATAAGGGAAGTTTTAGAGAAGGACGTGTTTTTTCCATAATTTAAAAAACTCTAATAAATTAATGTAAGACTGGTAGGGATAAGAGGTCATTTTTAGGATTAGTTCAAGTGATCAAATAATAGCACTAATTTCTAAGGTGGTAGATGCTCAAAGTGAAGTGTGCAGTGAGGAATACCATAATAATAGGGATAAGCAGAACCATATGAGAGATAGGGAGCGTATCCACCTCCACCGGCACCGTAAAGACCCAGGCCGAGATAAGGTAAAGCGTAGGCTGCCAGTCCTATCGTTGAATCTGTAGCTAAGTCCTCACTCTTGGCTTTCGTCTCATCTTTGGGTGCAGGAGCTCCTAAAACGACGACCGCTAGGCAAAGAAGAACCTAAAAGAAATAAAATTTGATAAGCACTATGTTAAAAAATAAATATTAATAAATTGTAACTTATAAGTAAACATTCAGGGAATTTTATAGCTGGAAATAAGTTTCTATACGAATACTTAATACCTTGTATAAAATTTAAGTGTCTTCACTTCATCATCGTGAAATGTGTTACAACACTCAAAATGTTATTTTTTAACATGTATTATTTCTATTCATAGTTTACTTCCGTTTACAGACTCGCGCTAAAGTAAAGGGTTTGTTTTTATGGTATAATTATTCAATAAACTTTCTTCAATTAACCCTGTAGCGCCATGGAGTAAGTAAGTAAGTAACCCAATGTGAAAATAAAAAATGGTGCGGATCTGCAATGGCAAAGTATAATTATTTAATTAATCAGGGATTTAAAATACCTTTTTAGGGAATTTAAGTTTAGGGTTTAAGGCAGATAAAAATTGATAAAAGGTTTAATTTTAATTCATTTTATGTATTTTTTTTTTTTTTTTTTTTTCATCATGATTTATGATTTATATTAAAATTTTTATGGGTAATCGTGAAGTTATTTTTATACCTGTAATGTAATTTTTAGCATTAAATGTTTTGAAACTCACTTAGTAACCTAACATCTGAAATATTTATTTTCAAAGTGGAGCTCCTTTAACGGCGAATTAAGAATTATTTTTTCGATCTTATTTAAAAAAGTCCCAATTGCATTTAGAAGGTCCGTATTTGTCCCACAATTAAGAAAGACTAGTCTGCTCTTTATTTGTTTTAACATTTACATCCGGATTCATTTGGAAAAATGGAAAAATGTTGGTATCAATATTTTAACAATGAGTTTATTAAATTATAAAGGAGTTCGAATATAACCAATATACACATGCTTTACAATTATGTAATCATATACCATAGTATTTAAATGTAAATATATTATATAAATCAGATTTTATATATTTTTTTTATTTTTAGAAATTTGTTTGAATCTATGATAGATCAACCAGAATCTATTTGTCTGCTTTTTCCGAAATAATTTAAGTTTCAAGATTGTTGTACTTAAATCATATTTTTATTAGATAATTTTTTCTTCAATTATGCACAAAATCATAGTCTTGTATAGTGTTATAAATTATGCTTAAAATAAATATTAAATTTAAATAAACAAGTGCTTAATCAAAATGAATTTTGAATTTTTTCGAAAAATCAATTTTTTGATATTGACTTACCGCAAGCCTTAGCACCATGTTGAGCTGTGTATTGTTTGTTTGGCAGTAAGTCAGTATGTGAGGATGAGCCTCTACTAGTTCATATTATACAGGTATATAACATATAGAGGGAGGACATCTTGCCCAACTCAAGGACATAATAATCTATCCTTTACAAGCACCATGAACCACTGGATATAGTAGACGTTGCTTAATTAGTTGCATCAACGTAGCATGCGAGTACCTCGACACGCTCAGTGATCAACTGGTGACAACTATATACCCAAAACTACCTGAAATGAAACCCATTTGTCCAATTATACGCTATAGGGTATTATCTCAAAATCTTTTGCTGAATTAAACAAAATTAAATTTAGCATTGAATTTGTCGATTAATAATATATCTATTAGGATTTTATTGCAAAATCGTCCTTAAAGTAAAATCATCCTTAATATGTAGAAATATAGACCTTTCCTTAGAGTATTAGTTTACATTTGGTAACTATATTGCTTATTCTCTATTTCATTTTCTAACTACAGCAAACTCTTCCTGAATAACATTAATTAATTATTTTATATAGCAACATATAACATTGTCTAATTATATAGCAACGTGATAAAATGCCCAATATATGCTAATATAATGGGCATTCCAAAAAATTGGCTTTACTTCATTCGTCTCTATTAACGTACACAGAGACACAATAAAACTCAATATATTAACCACTTAATGCTATTATTTTTATGCTTTTTATTGTACACTTGACACAAGACATTTTGGGTTAGATGCATGTAAATTACTGGCAACACTTTTTACAAGTATTGTGATCTCGCAAATAATCGATTTTGGTGGAAAATAGCTTTAAGGTCGGTGGCAGACCATGTTTAAATATAGAGGAGTTATTTTATGGTAAATTTTGATAAAATATTTAAAAATATATAAATTTAACCACGAAAACTCGAAACAACTAATAAATGGAAAACACTTGACTCGAAGTAATTATTTCGTATTCTTACATGTTAAAGTTAAAATTAAAGTAGACTTTTTAATTAAAAAATCTACTATATTGACTATAATCTACTATCTACTATATCTATTATATTGAGGTTAAAATAACTGAAAATTATATTACTATATAACTCGTGTCAACTATGTGATCAAATTTTAATCTAATCTCAATCTTAGAAACTCTTTAGTTTAACTTTAAGTACTGTTTGAGGCGAACTCTCATCTCGTGCTCTAAAGGTACATCTACACATTCGCTTGAATGGCAAGGTGAATGTACATGGTCTACTCTCTACTCGTCATTAATCACTTCGATGCTCGCAGTGCTCGCAATTGGAGCAGTTTATTGGGAAGTCAAAGGCTTGTTTCACTGAGGTGAACGCCCGCGTGTTTTGTTGATTTTTTGGGAGGTAGTGCCCAAAATTTAGAGCTAAAATTCATTTCTCGATTTCGCCTCGGGGTATGATTTTTTCGAACATCTCGGTATGCCAAATTTCGTCAAAATCAGCCTAATAATTTATGCTCCACGCGTCTGCACAGACAATAGACAGAGATTTATTTAAAAACTCTCCTTAAAAACCTCAAAACATATAAATTTATATAAAAATATCGAAATAGAATTTTCGCGCCATTACAATGCTTTCTCTTTATATGAGAAAGTAAACATATATTTTGAGTGTTCTTCTCCTTTAACAAATTTATATTTTTCATGCTTCTTTAGAAAAGTAGGAGAAAATAACATTTTGATTGAAAGCCATAAAGGTTTCTGAGCATATAAATAATATTTTCATTCTAAATAACTTAATCTCCTTATTAACTAAAATTAATAAGAACTAGTGGAAAAATGTTTGTTTTTGTTAATTCAAAAGCTCATATTCTAATGCCATTAGAGAAAATGCTCTGATTTATATAGCATTTACTTGTGAATATATACCAAAAAGGAAAAGTCAAAAAGAAACTTTTAATATATTTTTAAGAACACTCAGATTAAGAATAAATTTTAAAATGGATTACAAAAAATATATGACAATGACTTGACACAAATTATAATTTAAAAAATAAACTTTCAACATTCCCCCCAAATGTTTTAAGTCCTTTTCCCTTAAACGTAACATCGAGATTGCCTTCTTCTTTGCACGTTGAAGAGGTTTAGACAAGATATCAGCAGGTTGATTATGAGTAGATAATATACTCCACTCTCAAAAGACCGGCCTGATATCTTTCTCTCACTAAGTGAAACCTAATATCAACATGTTGCTTTTGTGCTGCTCTGGGTTTTTAAGAATTTTCATTGCACTTAGATTGTCCATTTTTAAAGTCGGAACCTCGTTATTGCCAACTAGTTCAGTGAGAAACTACTGCAACCAAATCATCTCTTGTACAGCTTGGCTTGCCGCTATATACTCCGATTCAGCTGTCGACAGGGGCACAGATTTTTGTTTATTACTCCCCCAAGCTATTAAGTTACCTCCAATCATAGCTGCATAACCTGAAGTCGACTTACGAGTAGCCCGTTCTCCTGCAAAATTTCGTCACTGTATGCACACAGAGAAAACTCAGAAGATGCTTTAAACCACAGACCTAATTCTTCAGTGCTTTTAGATATCTGAGAAGTTTTTTAGCTGCTGCAAGATGTCCTTCAGTTGGATATTCTAGATTCTAGGTATTGGCTTAATGTACTGACCCCATATGATATATCTGGCCTGGTAGCTACAGCCATTATTAAACCGAGAATCTGTCTGTAAAGTTGATTATCTGAAAGCGGCTTCTCCTCTTTAGGGAACTTGATCAGTGACTGTTCAACAGGGACACTAACTGAATTTGCATCTTGCATTCCGAATTTATTTATAGGTTTTTCTTTATATAACCAGCTTGATGAAGACAAATGCTTCCATTTTCTTTTACTTCTATTTGCAAATTTAAATATTCTGTCATTTTTACATTGTGTTGCAGTGGAAGCGTGCTGGGCCCATAACCAGTTGTGAATATATACAAAATTTAAAGCCAAAAAGAAACTTTTAATATTATTTTTAGAACACTCATATACAGTGGCGTATCCAGGGGGGGGCACAGGGGGCACGTGCCCCCCCCCAAGACGGCCCAGACCCAATACTTAGAGTAAAAAAAA
>KZ653636.1:682776-724342 GCA_001010745.2 Gerris buenoi | reverse complement strand
CCGGTTTTTACATAACAAACTACTGATTTCAAAGGCGGCCCTTCTACGAATTTATCTATTTTATAAGAAAGCACCCAGTTTTATTATAAAATAGACACCTTATTAGCCATCTGACCTCGCAAGTAAAAATATTACGTAATAAATATTGGAAATTACATGTAAAATGTGCAAAATATATCATTCTAGGTACGTATTATAATCAATTTTTTTTCTAAAATTTGACGGAAAAGTCGGGTGCGTATTATACGCGAATATTTAATTTTCCCCAAATTATAGCTCAAAATTTTGCCTGCGTATTATACACGGGTGCGTATTATACGCGAGATTTTACGGTACTTATTATTAGGGTATATTGTTAGAGTTTACTTATTTAATTAGTATACTAATTAAAAATTTCTATTTTTTAATAATAAAGTGTTGACTTGTAACAAATAATTGTACTGACAATCATAGGATATCTATGGAATTTTAAGGAAACATATCAAAACAATTGACAATAGCCACCTAGGTTAGAAAAAATTTAACATTATAAAAACTAAAGGATGAAATAGTCATCTTCTAGTCAGCCAGCAGATGACCCAAAGAGGGGTCGAAATATCGCAAAAGTGAGCTTCTAATTTTTTCCTTTAGACCCTACTTACCAATAAGAATAATTTAATAAGGAAACAACCCAAACTACTTACTACGTATTGTTTTATTTAATATGTAAAACTGGAAGTCAGTTAAAATTCAAATTTTTTAGTGCATTGGCATCACTTTAGTCAAAAACCAAAATCAATATTTGACTATTCAGAACCAGAATTTCCTGTTGATAACTATAAAACTCTGTTTACAATTAATATTAACTTTTAACATCACGGAAAAATTGGAGAAAATGTGGAAGGAGCCAATTAGAGCACTGCATTTTGAATTCGAGAAGGCCTGGCCAACTTGACAAATAAAAATGTCTCCAGATCTGCTCCTCCCACAGGCCTAGTGGCTTTATTTTTTCCTCATTACAGGTTGGCCAATCTGAGTGTCAAAAGTTAATACTAATTGTAAAAAGAGAAGAGTCAAAAATAGTTAACTAAAATGGAGAAATTAAAAGCATTTATTCAATATAACAATTATAAAACTATCATATATCAGTCAGTAAGTTAGTTATTTATTTTAGTTGGCCTATCTTAAGTAAATCTACTGTTGAATTGTATCAATTTTTTGATAATAATCAGGTAGTTATTCAAATTCACGCTGTCAGTAAATTTAGTTGCCATTCTTAGAATGGAGAGATATGCCAATACTCATTTCAATGACATTGGATATCACCTTTGTACATAAAGCATGGCCAATCAGTATATTTATTTGAATACACACTAAAGGACCCCATACACGGTCAAAATGTTTGTGCAGACATCATGTTTGCGCAAACATTTTGACCGTGTATGGGGCATGTATGTTTGACGTAAATGGCCTAAATTTGCCCAACATCATGTTTGCGCAAACATTTTGACCGTGTATGGGGCATGTATGTTTGACGTAAATGGCCTAAATTTGCCCAACATCAGGTTTGCGCAAACATTTTGACCGTGTATGGGGCATGTATGTTTGACGTAAATGGCCTAAATTTGCCCAACATCAGGTTTGCTCAAACATTTTGACCGTGTATGGGGCATGTATGTTTGACGTAAATGGCCTAAATTTGCCCAACATCAGGTTTGCGCAAACATTTTGACCGTGTATGGGGCATGTATGTTTGACGTAAATGGCCTAAATTTGCCCAACATCAGGTTTGCACAAACATTTTGCGCAAAGTGTTTCATGGTGTATGGGGGCCTTTAGACATAGTTTCATGGATTTAATAAGATTTAAAAAAATATAAATTTAATTTAATTTAGTAGTTCAAAAGTTAGATATACAGATGAATCTATCAGTCAAGAGAGACATGGATGTATTACAGACATTAAAAAAGACATATTTTAATATAACTATAGTGAGTAAATCATGAAACCATAATCATAGTTTATAAAAACTAAAAAACATGGTTTGTTTACCATGACATTAATGTTCACATTTAATAGAAACTATTTTTCCATTCATTGTGTTAATAGTATACAGACACACTGTGTTAATAATACACATGTTAATATGCAGAATTTTTCATTTGGAAAATTGATCACTCACTTTTCATCTTAAAGACTTATTTTGATTGTCGTATAAATGTAAAATAAGACTTCCATGAATATTTATTTCAAAATAAAAACCCATATTAAGATTGACTTTCATCAAACGGATAAAATTATTTTAATTTAAATCATATTATAATGAGTATTTACAAGGGGAGAGAGACAGAAAAATATAGACTTCAGCGCCGGGAAGTCTATTCTTCCCTGTCTGTCTCCCTTTGTAAATAGAAATTATAATTTGATTTAAAATAAAATTTTAACGTTCCGTAGTATGAATACTACCAAAAACTCAAGAATTAAATTTGAAATAATTTTTTCAAATGAAATTTAAGTTAGCAACCGTTGAAGTATAGATATGGAGGCACTCTTTTGCTTTGTTACCCACCATTTATTATCCAAGTGAAATATCCTTTTGTTCAAAATTTATTTTATTAAAGGTTACTTTGCCGTACTAGATAGTTAGACTAATGGATATTGTCATTTCTATTTACAGAAGTGTGATGTTCCTTTGTCCCAAGGAAACATTTGAACATCCCCCAGATAAGATTGTCAATTAATTTAAAAAAAAAAATGTCAAACACAATAATATAAACAAACGGTGGGTAACCAAGTAAAATCTTGCCACATCCGACCTAATTTACTTTGTTACCCACTTTAGGGTGGGTAACAAAGTAAAAGAGTACCGATATGGATGTGAAAGAGTTAGTTTAATTTGTTATTCATCTCTCTTCTTAAGAGATTTTTAACAGACATCAATTGTCAATAATGTTACTTTATAAAACAGGTTTGTTTATAGTAATAAAATAAAAAAATTAAAAAAAATGTAAGTTAAAAGCCCTTAATATGTGAGTTAAAAACCCTGATGATGTAAATATATTTTACGAAACTATTTGGTAAACAAGATTTTCTTCAGACCATACCTCACTAACTCTCATGTATATTTTTTTTTAAATGTGATCAAACGAATAAGAAGCCATCATTATTGACCTTATCCCCTTCGGAAGGTAACCACTTGGTTCTAACGTGGGGCGGCTGCAGTTTCTCCGAAGAAGATAACAACTGATGCAGTTGATATTGCATCTTCTGCATCGAGGACGCTTGTCTGTACAGGATGTCTTTAAGATCTGAAACTTCCGACGAGAAAGAGGAGTTGAGGTTGCGCTGTTCTAATCTATCAAGTCTTGTGGCGATGTCGTGTAAAGAAACTATGGAGATGTTATCTTTGTTTTGATTGGAGCAGGCTACTTTATCGGTGATGGCTTCTCTGAGATGTCTCGGAAGGCAAGTGTCGTCGCATTCCATGGTCGCACCTCCCGCTTTAACGATGACTTCGGGCATAACTGATCTTCTATTCTCGGCCCATCTTCTCACACTACCTGGTACGTAAGAAAGTGCGGAGCGAGAACCCACCAAGATTTCTAAAAGACTTAAAAAGCTGACTTGTTTGGCCAATCTTTGAGTCCTTCCTTGAGTCTCAAGAACGGCTATATCGCTGACGGCCAAACCTATCATCAGATTCATCAGGACAATCGCCACTAACACGACGAAGAACAGGAACATGGCTCTACTGACGAAGGAAAGCCAGTCGGAATCCTCGAGGTTCTCGAACGTCGCCTCGTAGTCGAATTCGATCATCATGACGAAGACCTTGACTGTCGACTGCCACACGGTGGAGAACGGATCCTTCCCGTCGAACTGGATCATGAACGCAAACGTGAAACCCATCAACAGGAACGTGAACGTCACCAGCACCTAAACACGTTTCATTCGTTAAATAAAATCAATTTCATTTCAAAAATAAATACAAACATTGACTCACAAAAAATATTATCTTAGATAAAAGTAGACTGATTTGAAGTTGGGAAAAGTGGTATTTTGTAAGAAATGCCATTTTGTAAGAAGATTTGGTATTTTGTAAGAACCCCTAGACAGCACAACCCTGGGTAGAGCGCTCGGTAAAAATAAAATAATTTAAAAAATTACAAAACAAGCAAGAGGACAATTTATATAAAAATAATTGATTGAGGAAGCTTATATCCAGAGATAGTAAATAATAATGAAGATATAAATGTAAAGGTGCATTTGCACCTGACACTTCTCTCCGGTAATAAATGTCAAGTGTCAGACAGAAATTGCTTTGAGTGACATCTGAGAGAAATTGCTTGAGATTTATGTCAGAGATATATGTCTGACACTTCTCGCAATGCTTAAATTTGCAATAAATGTACGAAAAATATAATAATCATTGTTTACACCTGTTGTTATAGAAGTGTCGACACTTATAGCTGAGAGTAGAAACATAAATCTCAGTCATTTTTCGGTGTTTACACTACTGAGATTTCTGTCTGACATAAATGTCAGGTGTAAATGCACCTTAATACTTCATAAAGTATCAACAACAATAATTAATAAAGCTACATAATAAAAACTAACATAATTTTTATATTAATGTTAAATGTATTAAAAAAAAATCTATAAGACATATTTACATTGTATTTTTAAAGCAAAATATTAATTAAAGGTATTTTAAAGATGAGCAATTGCCTTGTATGTTAAAAATGTAGCTTCTTTAGCATTGGTGGAAAAAAAAACATGCTCGTTAAAAATAAAAAACACATTTTAAATCATAAAAAAACTGTTGTTTTGCATCTCTAAGGGTGAGGAATGGATGAATGGATGGCAGCCAATGATATTAAATAACATTAAGAATTTCAATTCTATTTTTATATTATGTTTTTTATAATATTCCAGGAAATAGCGTGCAAAAAAGTATCTGACTAACATCAAGCTAGAATTTTGTATACAAGTCAATCTTTTAGCGCTTTTTAAGAATATTTAGTCGGCTAAGTTCGTCTGCAGGACATAGCTTGGCAATTGGCGTTTGAAAAAGACAAACCGGCAGAGAGCGGCCATGTCTCACCAATTATGGTGGACAGTATGATTTTCATGATCCTGAGGACAGAATTAGTCAGTAGACTGAAAATCAAGTTGATGTTAGTTTTTCCCTTGACAGGTGACCACATTTATTTTTAGTAATATTTGAATAACTAACCTATCAAGTGTGGAAATTACATCGACTTGATTTTTGGTGTAATAACTAATTCTGTACCCAGGATCATGAAAATCACATTGTCCACCATAATTGGTGAGACATGGCCGCTCTCTGCCGGTTTGTTTTTTTCAAACGCCTACTACCAAGCTATGTCCCGTAGACGAACTTAGCCGACCACATATTCTTAAAAGGCGCTAAAATATTGTCTTGTATACAAAATTCTAGCTTGATGTTAGTCAGACACTTTTTCGAAAGCTATTTCCTGGACTATAAGTATAAGTTGTTAAAAAAAGAACTAATTGTTTTTTGAGTGACTTACTTTGAATACTTTCATAGCGACTCTGGAGAACATGAGGACGTAGAAGCCCCAGTTTGGACACCTAGCGACCAGGAAGAGAAGTTCTATCCAAGCCAGCAGTACAGTGAAGGCTGCAAGGTGCCGGGCCCACCACTGTGTAGGATCGACCAGCCCGACGACCAGGGAACAGGCAAACACCGTCCACTTCACCCACGACTCGTAATCGACTAGGTAGTACCGCTGCAGCTGCATCACATTCAGCGACTCCTGCAACATACAGTCGTTATTATAGCGCTACACTGAAAATGTAGAGGTCCGTGGTTCAAGTCCCGGCACTGGAGTCTGTTTTTCTCTGTCTGTCTCCCAGTGTTAATAATAATTATAATTTGATTTAAATTAGTGATGCGGTGCATAAAGATCTCACGTAGAAATGTGCATTTATATCAGCCGTAATATGTTCTCAATAATGATATAAGGATAATATTTCAGTGAAAACCTAGCATTCTTATTCAACCTGAAGAAAACGATAAATTATTTTGTCTATTATCATTATTTAATAATATTCTCGCAGGCTCGCTGCGCTCGCCTATTTGATTCGGCATTTGTACTCAATATTTATTAAATAGTTATTGTAGGCTCACTACGCTCGCCTGTTTTTACAGTGTTTACATATAATCGGCGGTATTTATATATGGCTCGCTGTGCTCGCCTATTTGATTCGGCATTTGTAGTCAATATTTATTAAATGGTTATTGTAGGCTTGCTACGCTCGCCTGTTTATACGGTATTTGTGCGTAATCATTATTTAATAAAATTAAAGAAGGCTCGCTACGCTCGCCTGTTTTTACAGTATTTATATATAATCGGCAGTATTTATATATGGCTCGCTGCGCTCGCCTATTTGATTTGGCATTTGTAGTCAATATTTATTAAATAGTTATTGTAGGCTCGCTACGCTCGCCTGTTTTTACAGTGTTTATATATAATCGGCAGTATTTATATATGGCTCGCTGCGCTCGCCTATTTGATTTGGCATTTGTAGTCAATATTTATTAAATAGTTATTGTAGGCTCGCTACGCTCGCCTTTTTTTACAGTGTTTATATATAATCGGCAGTATTTATATAGGGCTCGCTGCGCTCGCCTATTTGATTTGGCATTTGTAGTCAATATTTATGAAATGGTTAACGAAGGCTCGCTAAGCTCGCCTGTTTATATGGTATTTGTGCGTAATAATTATTTAATAAAATTAAAGATTTTACAGTATTAAAATTTACAGTATTTAAACAAAATCTTAAGTTATGAATGTTTGATTCAGCAATTGTAGTAAATATAATATTAAATAGTTTTTTTTCAATTTCATTATATTGGCCACCATTTTGACAATAATATATGTAAAATTTTAATATGTAGTTAGGTATTCCTATGCTACTCTTTAAGACCTTTAAATTGATGTATATCATGTCATACTGACTAAAAGATTTTTGTACTACTCCTTTTTGGGCGCCATCTTGAAAAAATGAATTATAAATTTTTTTTTTTTTTTTTTACTCTTTACCTTCTTTTATATACTTTTAGATTAATGCAGGAATAACATGCCATGAAGATTAATTTTTTTCGTAGTCCACCATATTGGCCGCCATCTTGAAAATATAATGTGGAAAATTTTAATACTTCGATATTCCTTTTCTACACTTTAAGACCTTTAAATTGATGTATAACATGTCATACTGACACTGACTAAAACCTTTTTGTTTAGTCACCCGCCATATTGGCCGCCATCTTGAAAAAATGAAGTGTGAAATTTTATTAATTACACAATATTTCCCTCCTCTTAAAGAACTTTAAAACAATGTGTAACACATTATGCTCACTAAAACTATTTTTTTTAGTCGTCCGCCATATTGGCCGCCATCTCGAAAATATGTAGTGTAAGATTTCCAAATACTATACAGTTGTCACAAATGCTGAGATGCATCTTTGTGCCAAAATTCGTTGAAATCGGTCCATTTTTACTCCAGTTATCGTTGGACAAACAAACACACAAACACACAAACTTTCAAAATCCCAAGTCTCTGAAATAAAGAACTCACTGCGCTCGTTCAATTAAAATTTAAACTTTCAGTAGTATGAATACTACCAAAAACTTAAAAATTAATTATTATTGGTAGAATTGAGCAATGCTCTCCTCTACTAAGGTAGATCTCAACTTACAACTGGGTTAAGTTTTTATTTGATTTACAGGTGTAAGTTGATTTGGAAGTGTTGTTAAATTGAATTATATAATCTTTAATAAATTAAAATTTATGGATATTTTAGGTACATTGTACATTTGTCTATTTTACAATGTAGACAAAAGACAAATAGGGAATAACACATTGATGTTCTGGCAAAAACTAACTCACTTCTGAGATTTTCAAGTTTACTATCGATTATTTCATATTTAAAATAATAATTAATATAAAAATACCCTTTTTAGGTTTCTGTACAAAGTACAAAAAGAAACCTTATATAACGGCTCTGTCTGTCTGACTGTCCGTCTGTTGGCTTGTTTCAACTCATAAACTACTATAGCTAGAAACATGAAATTTGGCACACAGGTACATCTCGGCATTTTAGACAACTGTACAAATTTTNTAGTAACATTAGCATATTATACATCAATTTAAGGGTTTTGAAGTCTATGAAATGAATGTGCAACTATACAAATTTTACACTTGATATTTTCAAGATGGCGGCCAATATGGTGGGTGCCTAAAAAAAGTGTTTAGTTACCTTGGCATGTTATACATCAATTTAAAGGTCTTAAAGTGTAAAAAAGAATATACAACTAATAAAATAACACACGTAACATTTTCAAGATGGCGGGAGACTAAAAAAGTTTTTAGTTACCATGCCATGTTATACATAAATTTAAAGGTCTTGAAGTGTAGAAAAAGAATATGCAACTATTACACTTAATATTTAAACTTATCGTACAGAAACCGGCGATTCTCGCCTCACGTACTTACGGTGTGCGATGAAACTTACAAAGCAAAGTAACATAAGACTAGTAAAAAATAAATAATAGAAGATCTTGGGTTCTATTAAAGTTTATTGAGACAGAAAACCCTCAGCAGGGGGGAGGTAGCAACCGGCATGGGAAATATTATAAAAATGACCCCCCCCCTTCCCCAGAAATCAGAGAACCCCTCCCCTAAAACTCATAATTTTGTACATATTTCTTTGTCACCTCGATAAAAATGTTAAAATTTTTGAAAAAAATATAGAATTTTGTTTTATATTTTATCTTATAATGCAAAAACTAAAGCAACAAGAAGATAGAGGTATATGTGTGATTAAAAAAAAAAAAAAAAAATGTGCCGAAAATTGCATGTCGATTCCAATTATATGAATGATTACAACATTGCTACTCCAAAATACTTGCACTTGCTTTCTCAGTAAAAAAAATATCAAAAGTGATGCAGAAAATAGCATTTTTGGGAGTCTGCTGACAGATACCGTTATTTCCATGATTTGTTTTGTAAAAGGTTATTAAAGGCTATATTAAAGAGAATCGTTTTAATAAAACAAGTAAGGCGCACATCACATAAGTACGTGAGGCGATAATCGCCGGTTTCTGTACGATTAAGTTTAATTATTAAGTGTAATAGTTGCATATTCTTTTTCTTCACTTCGAGACCTTTAAATTGATGTATATCATGCCATGGTAACTGAAAACTTTTTTTTAGTCACCCGCCACATTGGCCGGGCCGCCATCTTGGAAATATTAAGTTTAAAGACTCCAAAATTTGCCCAGTTGTCTCAAATACCGAGATGCACCTGTGTACCAAATTTCATGTTTCTAGCTATAGTAGTTTATGAATTGAAACAAGCCAACGGACAGACAGACAGACAGAACCATTATAAGGTTTCTTTTTTACTTTGTACAGAAACCTAAAAATGTTGTGTACTTACAGCCAATACGATGGGAACCAAAGAAGCGAAGAGAACACAGTGGATGGATCGTATAGCAGTAGACGTCTCGTTTTTCAAGATATAATACCAAACAGCGAGGGATGTCAGAGACAGTGTGAACACCAGGTAGAAAAACATGATGATCATGAAGAATATCCTTAATTTCCTCCACTTGAGATGGAGGAAGGTTTGGACGATGGGATGAAGGAGGAGTTTCTCTTGTAGCTTCTCCTTGCCGCAGTTCAGCAGGGCGGTGAGGACTCTCAGCTGCTTGCAGGAAGACGTCTTGGGGATCAGCACGTCGAACTTCACTCTGATCTCACAGTTAGGGTCGCTGATAGGGTAGTCGTTCGTCTTGATGTACGAGTCGAAGATCTGAACCAGATATTCCATCGCTTGAGGAATGCAGTAGATAATCACTTCCAAGCCGGTGAGATAGTTTCCTTTTTCGTCGACGATATAATCGGCTAAATCGGCACCGTAGGATATCATGGTGGTGACACATTTAGAATGTCCGTTACTAGCGGCTATGTGGAGGGGATACCACCCCCGAGAATCTCTACACGTGAGCACATCGTTGTCTGTGTTTAGAATCTGACCGACCACTTCCTCGTGTCCGTTCCTCGAAGCTAAATGCAGAGCGTTCGAAGATAAGTGTGGTTCGTCAGTAGACTCTAATCTGACGTCACAGCCCGACCGAAGTAAAACACTCACACAATCTGTATAACCGAGCATGGCAGCCGACTGTAAAGGAGTCAACCCCCCACGTTCCGCTCGGCACCTCATGTCTTTCAACTCCTTAGACGACGTTTCGTTCAGGAAATAACTAAGAAGTTGGGAGAAATTGTTTTCGGCGCAGAGGTGGACGAGAGAGCGGTCGCCCGGGAGAATTATATTGGGGTCGGCCCCGCTGTCGACCAACAGCTTGGCGCAGTCTAGGAATCCGTTATCTACAGCCTTGCACAGGGGAGAGTAGTAGTCATAATCTCTGTCGTTCAGCACCTGCAACATTCAACATTATACTGCAATTTAGATTTATGGGTTATTCCTAACGCTCTATAACACGACTATTATTATCCAAACAACCTCAATAACACGGATTTTTTTCCAATTCACAACGTAACTCGGAACTTCTATAACAAGTCGTTTTAAGAAGTCAACCTCTATAACGCGACTCTATATAGGAATGGGTTGACCTTGAACAAGTCTAGACTTAAAAACCCCGCCCATTAACCTCGATAACATGACTGATAGCCAAAATAACCTTGATAACACGACCCTCAACAAAAAGAGCACCTCGATAACAAGACTGTTTCCCTTATCCCCTTGAGGCACTTCTAACCGAGGCTCTACTAGAAATATTTAGTTTTACCTTGATGGAATCCGGCACAGATAAAAGTTCTTCCAGCATCTTAGAGTTGCCTCTCTCTGCGGCCAAGTGGAAGACGTTCTCTTTGAAGTTACTCGTTGTTTTAACATCGGCTCCGTTCTCAAGAAGAAGGCTGACACCGTCGGCCCACTCTATCATGACGGCAAGTTGAAGTAAAGTCCTGCCCTGGTTGTTCCTCACGTCGATCACTTCCAGCGGGCTGTCTCTGTATGATAGCATCACTTTCAACGGCTCTATGAAACAGTTCTTGACTGCGACGTGAAGAGGAGTCTCTCCCTCTTCGTTCCACGACAGCATGCATCCGTCCCGCTCTAACAGCAACGTGACAAGTTCCACGTTGTCGTCTTCCACTGCGGTGTGTAAAGCGGTCATCTGTGTTTTGCTTTGGTTCCTCACGTAGCCTTCTTTATACTGGGATTTGGGCATCTTAGCTCCCTTGTCTATGAGCGATTTGGCGATGGACGTCACGCAATTCTTTTTCAAATTGGCGTCCAATTGTTTGGAACCGTTATCCGCCAAAGGTATAAACACCTTATGCTTGACGCTGAATTTCGATATGGATCTGGGAAGTTTGAAAGGAATGCTGTCGAAAGAAGGCATGGATCCACTAGGACCGCTATCCTCCGGAGGTTCCTCGTCTTCTTCAATAGGGAGTAGAGACTCTCTGGATCTCTCCGTGGGAGTGCCGGGTCCCCTCAGCGCTGCAGAGATATCATCGTCCTTGGCTCCTATGACATCCAGAGGAGTGAGACCCCTGACGTCCACCACGTCCACCGGTACGCCCATGTGAAGCAGGAAATTCACACAAGATACATTTGACTTCTTGCACACCAGATGCAGAGGAGTGCTGCCTTCAGTAAAGTCATCTGGGTTTTCCTAGAAAATACAGAAATCCATACAGTTTTTAAACTTTGTTATACAGGTAAAAACAAAAAAACAAAAAAAGATCATACGAATTTTAGCAGGGGCTGGACCTCGAGACCATTGTAAACATCTCTTTGTCAAATTGAGAATCCTAACCATATACAGCTTATATGTATATCAATGCTTGAAGCACATTAAGGGACATCTGGAGGATTACCAGAGAAAAGTATCCCTTAGATACAATACAAGAGAGAAAGAAAACCTGGAGACAATTCCTCATAGACTGGCTAAATCCGAAGTGGGTCATGGTTTTTTAGGTGTGAAGATGTACAATAAACTCAGCCCACGAATAAAGAGTATGAACTATAAGAAATTTTGCAAAGCTGTAAAAAATGAACTAATGGAGATCCCCCTGTACAGTGTTTGCCAATTTTTTGAACAAAATAGACTGTAAATAATCTTGTGTTTTTGACGTTTTGTAAGCATACGTTTTTGTTATGTTTTACCAAATAAAATTTTATTTATTTATTTAAAAAAAAAAAATGAAACCTAATAATGTAAAACATAACTTCAAATCATCTTCTACATTTGTTTTTGAGGATTTATACCTTATTCATCCTAAACTACGCCCTTTTCTCAATGGAGAGTTGGAAAATGACTCTTCGATATTTGTATTAATGCAATGAATTCAACTGCAGATGAGGAAATAAAACTCGTGGAATGATTTCTAATTCTGTGAGCTCCAGTTTAAGAAATTGTGGTTCTCACAGAACTAGCTCTAACTCGTGGATTATACTTCTAGCCTGCGTTTACCCATTAATTATACAAGTACAATAAGCAGTGACTTACAGTTAATTCTTCATGTTTATGATTCCAGGAATCAAGGTCTCCTTCAGTCAAAGGATTCTGCAGCCGCTGGATAGGTGAAGACAGCAGATTATTTCCAACCTTAAAACAACAAAAAACACAATTTTGTAAAACAAAATTCAATTTTTTTTTTTTTTTTTTTTTAAGTATGCTTAATTTCTAATGGAAAGGAGGCGGAGGAAACTGCAAGAGAAGCATAATATCATCCTACAACTCATGTATAGAAATGAAGCTACCACAAATACATAAAGATCTAAAACAAGCACTTAGATTTCAACACAAAGGTGGGAATCTTTCAGCTCAGAGCAGATATGTGACCAGTTAAAACAGTACATCCCAGTCCCAGTTAACAGAAATCAAAAGGAAATTTATATTCGATGGGTAATTCTGGTAATTGCGGATTACCTAAGGCTTAGGCGCACACTGGAGACAAAAACAGTCTGCAGAGTCTGCGGGCTGTCAGCACCGGTGCAAAAGATTGTCTTCGGCAACAAAAATGTTGCAGTCCAACAATCTTTTACACCAGGAGAGCTTCCACAGACAGTCTCAAGACTGTTTTGCCTCCAGTGTGTGCTTAGCCTAATATTACACAAAATTAAAATACCTGTTATAAGTCATGCTTCAGTCATGATTTACAACCAACAGACCAGGAGACATTTCAATTGGATCGCATTCAACTTTTTAAAATCTTTTTAATATTGCAGATTGTTCTATAGCTTCCACTTGGCCGTCATCCTTTGTATAACGTAATAATTTCAATTTTTAAAAAATACAACTCTAGTTAAGACAAAGACACAGTAAAATACTATCTAAAGAAATCTCAACTAAGAGTGTATCCAATAACAAAACCAGCATCTCAAAATATCTGTATCAATACAAAACCAGATAGAATTGGGCAGATCTTAGATTCATACAGCGAGCCCAAGAGCGACCTTAACTGGATATCCATAGGATACCTATAATGGACCTACTTTTGTAACATTGACCGATTTTTATACTTAGGATGACCCAATAAAGGCATAAAAAATGGTATTACTATAGAGTAACCTATGGATAAGCGATCATGGACAGGTCATGGATACGCCGGGGAATTAATTTGAATTGATTTTGCTACTTGGGTTACTATATTAGCGCCCCATCCACTGTCGTTCTTTCCCAACAGTCTTTCCTTTTTCTCGTGAAAGATTGTGAAGGAAAGCACGGCATGATTGATACTCATGTTCATTACCATCCACACAACCACTTTTCTGTGAGACAATCCGCTCATTCCATCCTGCAGCCTCGTCGTGTGACTACAATCCCTTCGTTTGATGCCATAAACACAATGAGAGGAATATCTCTATCTCATCCACATGAAACCTATCAGTTGACAAGAATGGAGAGGATGGTGTGACGGGATTATCTAGTAAGATTATAATCCTGCCATTCTTTCCTCATGAACCCCATACACTAACACTCTTTCTTGACGTAATCGGCATTTCTTATCGAAAGAATGACAATGGATGGGGCGCTATTGTTATAGAAGTAAACCAAAGAGGAATACCTTAGCAAAGGCAGCGAGAGTGTTCATCTGTCCTGCCCATGCAGCAAGGTGCACGGGCTGCCTTCCTAGCTCATCCCTTGCATCAGGGTTGGCTCCGAGCTTTATAAGCAGATCCACGACGTCAGCATGTCCCTTGGCAGCGGCAGCGTGCAGCGCTGATTTCTTGCTGTGTCTGCATGTTGCATTCACACTCGCACCTTCCTCCGACAACCTGAGACAAAGTAACACAGTCAGCTTCTAGAGGTAATCAGCATAATAAGTAGGGGAGACTGTTGTACCTTGATCACAGTGTACCTTGGATCACCCTTTAGTTTCATGGAATGGAAGATGCTGCTATCTACGTGACAGAATTGTACTAAGACAATGTTTATACTCAGTCTAGTTCTAGCAAGCGTGATAGTTGGACTCCATGTGATGTTGTTTTCAAATAAAGTAATTTTGGTTTTTTTTACCTCTAAAAGTAATAAATTTTGGTGTTACTATTTTTTTTTTTTTTTTTTTTTTAATTGAAGATTGTGTTTTTGTTCTACCTGAGGTATTCTACCTGAGTAACTAAATATTGATGAGTATTTTTTTATGTCATATTTCAGTTTTAAACATAACCTAGAGTGTTGAGAAGGTCAAGTTTGAAAAATTCACCATCATGTACCTTGGATCACAACAACGTCCTGTACCTCTGATCAAGATCATAGGTACATTGTGTTACAATTAATCAATTAATAACTATCTTTGACTAATTAAACTTTCATATAATTTAAAATTATACAAAACAAATTTTGATAAAAATTATTTCAATAAAATTTATATAATAAAAATGTTGTTTTTAATGCATATTATCTTGCTTAAGGTACATGACGCTGATGATCCAAGGTACACTAGGTAGTGATCAATGGTACATTATGGTATTGTACCATTGATCACATATCAATAAAATAGAAATATATTTTTTTCACCTATAGCTGTTTAATATTTAAATTCTCAAAAAATACATAGTGTGTAGAAATAATGGTTTTATCAGGAGAGACTCTTTCCGTTGTTATATGTTACAAAATGGCTTTTTAAAAAATTCAAAAGTAAATTTTGATCCAAGGTACAACAGTCTCCCCTAAGTGATGTGTGTTTCAGATTGACACTTTACACGCCTGTTTCAATTGTAGTTAAGGCGATGTGTAAGAAGATTTATTAAAATCGTTACATTAGAACGTAAGATCGGTAAAAACGTTGTTTTCTCTTTTTAAAACGTTTAGGTCCGCTTTAATAAATTTAGCGATCTTTATCACTTCATAGCGGTGTTGGTTTTTTTTTTTTAATGTTTGTCTCGTTGAATATATTTTATGAAGTTAGTATTCTTTCCCGTCCTAAAATTCTAATTTTACATTTGAAGCTTACGTTTACACGAACGTTGCACACGAATGCTTAGAGATAACGTTGTCCAACAAACTCGTCCTGGGCATTGGTAAAAATGAACATGTGTACCGAATTTCAACTAAATCAGTCAACTTTTATACACTTATCGTCATAGGTCGATATCGAGAAGGTCAGTTTTGTGGTTGTTTTATAGGATTCACTCCCAGGTTCTAGAAACTACTAAGAACCAGAAGGTAGCTAAGAACCAGATGCTAGCTATAACAACCAGCCAAAAAACAAAAAAAAAACACCCAGCCAGCTAAAAACGTGCCGTTCTATAAGACCAAAGGTGACCTTAATTAGGGTCAAAACGTTTCTAAACAACCTGTTGCATATAAATTGTTTTATAAACACCTACAATATTTATCAACACAAAAATCAACACCATGTTCAGTTTTAGATATCGACGAAGCTATGTGCCACATTATAGATATAAATGTATTGTTGCATAAGTCGTCATAATGCAAAATAAAACAAGTTGTTCTAGGAAGTAAAGAAGAATATGTAATTAGTTTGGTAACTGAAGCGTATAAAAATGAAATACATCCAAGCACGGCTGGCTTAGTTTCAGTCAAGAGTAAGGCGTAAATATTTCTGTGTACTTGTATACACGCGATGTGACGTCACGATACAAAATTATACGTTAACAAGCAGTCTTTAACTTCGATCTGCTTTCCCCTGTTGACTCATTCCACCTTGAACTTCGTAACTCATCTTTTTTGTAGTAAAAAAAACCCTTTATTTCTGTAAATAACGTGTTCATTAAATTAGAAAATATCAGATAATTTATTTTATCTACGATTGATACGTAATATAAACATTGTATCTCTGTTTAGATTCGTAGAAAGTGGTTCTTTACGCACCTGTATTAATTGCGCATGCGTGTCTCATAGTTTTGAACAATTCCTCTTCTTTATCACTCTAGCGCGGTAAAGAAGAGGAATTCTTCAACTTTACGCACGATTAGCGAGTTTGTTTACATTTAACATAACTAATTTGATGTTTATTTAATAAAAGTAACTGTTTGTATCAAGTTTTTTGTGAAAATCAATGAATGATTTAAGTGATTATGACGAATATGAGGAGAATAATACGCCTTCCGAAATAATTAATTCGGCACAAAATAAATCTAATGAATTGATGTCAACTTTATCAAAAGAGAAATACGAGCTTACATACAGGAAGTTTATTTTTTCTGTATTTATTATTAAAATCAAACAATCGTTGATAAAGTACGGTACGCAACTCGTGCGAATTCGGCATTTTCTATTGTTCGTGTAGTTTTACTACCCTCGCTGTCGCTCGGGTGCAAACTCCACACTAGCATGCAAAATGCTCCTTTCCACACTCGACGCGTAATACACTGTTTTAATAATACGGCAAAGAAGAAAGAGAGTTGCTCATTATGCTAAAATTTGTGGACGATAAAAATAATTGTAATTGTAGTAATAATTGTATATAAAAATAAAAAAATTGGACGCGAGGTATCTCGCAACTTTTCCTTATATTATATAGTTCCAAAATAGAAATATTGAGTTGAAATATGGACGACTCAGACTCATTTTAATAATTTTGTTTAAGTATAGGTAATTGGAGCGAATTTAAGCTCATTGGCGAAATAATTCATAATCTATGGGCTACTTTCAACAAACCATCCAAATTCCATAAAAATCCAGATGTGTATTTTTGAAGATATAGGTGATAAATAGATGTATGTTTGTGCGCATGTGGAAAAGCTAAAATTGCATCAACTAAAGTATTAATTAAGCGAAAGCTAAAGAACCTATAGACTATAGATGGTCGAAAGTAATCTGGTGCTATCTACAAGTAATCTGGATTTTCGACGGAATATCCAAATTTCATTAAAATCAGATGAGTACTTTAGACTTTAAAAGATACGTGGTGTGATCAAAAAGTATCCGACCTTAATTTTTATTGGCCAAACAAACGAAGCTATGGGGACGAGGTTTGGTGTACGGTTGCAGGCATGCCTAGAGAGAATGCTCAATTTTTTGTAGGTCTGTAACACGAGTAGTTCGGCGGTAAGCTATTAATTAGTGAGCCAGTGCGATTGGGTGTCGTCGCATTTTTCTTTCTGACAAAATGGCAGAAAAATTCAAGCAGCGTTACTGCATCAAATTTTGTTTTAGGCGATTCTCAAATGGAAACAATCTGCAAGATTTAACAAGTGTTTGGGAACGCACACTGTCAACCTACACCGCTTCAAAGATGGCCGCTTATCAATGAATAGTGAAAGTGAAGCACGGTCTGGCAGCCTCCCGAAATGAGGCCGTTATTGAACAAGTAAGGAACTTGGAGATGCAGAATCGCCGAAGGACGATCAGAGAACTTGTAGACGAGGTGACCATTAGTGTTGAGTCCATTTAATCCATTTTGACTGACAAATTGATCCTCAGGAGGGTCTCTGCAAAGTTTGTGCCAAAATTGCTAACAATTGAGCGGCCATCTTTGAAGCGGTTTATCCATTTATACCATTTATTTGTGTGATGCCCATCGCTTCGTTCCCAAACACTTGTTAAATCTTGCAGATTGTTTTCATTAGAGAATCGCCAAGATTAAAACAAAATTTGATGCAGTAACGCTGCTCGACGTTTTCTGTCATTTAGTCAGAAAGAAACATGCGACGACCCTCACTCGCACTGGCTCACTAATTAATAGCCTACCTCCGACTGACTCGTGTTAAAGACGTACAAAAAATTGAGCATTCTCACTAGGCATGTCTGCAAGCGTACATTAAGCCTCGCTCCCATAGCTTCGTTTGTTTGGCCAATAAAAATTAAGGTCGGATACTATTTGATCACACCACGTATAGGCGTAAATAAATGAAAGTTTGGGAGCATGTTGAAAAGAAAAGAAACAAATAGGTGCAGAAGGTTGAAACTTATACGGGACTAACAATGGGCTATTTATGACCTACCATAGAAATATAAATAAACTCGAACGAGTAGTTATTAAGACATGTTGGTTTGCAAAAATTGAGCGACAGTCCGACAGACGGTCACAGAACCAATTATGTTCACTGATTTGTGAAACGCATTTCTGTCTTGGAACTTTTGAAATCGGAGGCATAGCATTTTTTCGTTCTTCAGAACGATTGCATAGCTTCCAGCTTCCGTTACTTTTGGCAAGCTTGGGAGAAAAAAATAAATGTTAAAAGTACTTTAAGTACTTTAATAATAATAATAATAATAATAAATAATATATTTCCACAATATTTGATACATCTGAATAACACAACATAAAAAGTCTCTAGATGTGTGGACCCTCGGTAGTAGAAGATTAATAGAGTGAGGGCCCAGCCTTTGGCTTAATAACAATTTAATGGTAGTTCAGATATCATTTAAAATATAAATAATAAAATTATAAATTATAATTAGGTTCAAAAATAATAAATGATGACTATAAAAAATTAACGTGAAAAAAGAATTTAAATACTTGATATTTACACTTACAAACACACACATAAGCAAATATACCTATGAGATCACAAGTATATAAGTAAATACACACACATATACACACATACAAACATACATATCTGCTGAAGAAATTAATTGTTGATTGTAAAGAAATTTTTTACATTCACCTATCTTTGGAAAAAATATTTAGTTTAGTAGAATTAAAGTATTGGGAATCAATCGAGCAATACTATATTATTTATAATCTCATTTAATAGTTTTTTAAAATGTTTTTTATCTTTTTCCTCTCTAATCTTCTGGGGTAACTGGTTAAATAGTTTGGGCGCAATACAGGCAAAAGAGTTCTGTCTCTTAGTACTTTTACAACTCGGTACCACCAACTTATTTTGAGTATTTCCTTTTGTGCTGTATTTATGATTTACGTAAATTTTATCTTCGTCAAAAAAGCATAGTAATACCGATCGTTTGTATAAAGTATCAAGAGGAAAAACTTGAAAATCATCGAAACACTTCTCTGATTTATACCGCCTTGGTTTGTGTAAACAAATTTTTATTATTTTTTTCTGAATAACCCGTAGGGGTTCTAGAACGGTAGAAGCAGCCGAGCCATAGGCACATATCCCATAGTTCAGAAGCGATTGGATTTAACTAGTAATGCAATCTCTGTCCTTATTTTTTCTCTTAAGAGCTTCATCGATAATATTCCAAGTTCTCTTACTGTCGTTCCCGGCTTGTTCTAGCTTATTTTTAAGATAATCACTATGCGATTTTTTAATTAGCTTATTTACCATATTTTTATATTTAATAAATTTACCTTTTAATTTAATGTCGTGAGGTTTTCATTTACAGGTTTTGCGTAGTTTCTCTCTTTTACGAATAGAAATTAAAATTCCGGTAGTGATGCAGGGTTTTAAAATTCTCATATTACTGCTTGGTTTAACGGTTACTGTGGTGGTACATGAGTTGATCTGCTGTTGTAAAGTGTCTACCCAGTCTAGTCTGTGGCTGCGTCCGTCTGATTCAGTGTGTACAAGTAAGTCCAGTCTAGTTCCGATATTTGTTTGTTAAGTTTTTCAAAATTTACTTGGTAAATAAAGTATTCTGAACAAGTTTTCCACTGCTCTTATTGCTTAAATCCAACGATAGACCTACAGGATAATGGTCTGTGATTTTGGCATTCAGCCTGAAAGTTTTAACTATATATTTGTTAGTGACAGATTTAAACATAATGTGATCAAGGCAGGATGGCTTATCGCTTCCTTGATCTCTGGTCACAACATTGACTAAACTGACAAAACCGAACTCTTTGATTATATTAAGATAATCGTCCTTTGACGAGTATTCTTTTAATAAATCAATATTTATGTCTCCCAACAATATTTGATCACAACGAATATTTTTCCTCTTCTCATTATTCAGGAAAATTTCTAAGTTGATAAGGAAATCTGTTATCTTAATATCCCAAGTTCTGTATACGGCTGTAACATTAACAACGTGCTCAGACTTTTTTATATTTACCAATAAACTGTTACAGCCTTTTATCGGCTTTTTTATTGTGTTTAAAATCTGAATAGTATCAGCACAATAAAGCACTATGCCATCATTCTTATTAGCCCCACAGTCATAATGAGCTGTATAGCCAGGTAAGTTAAATGTCGTTTTAAATTCATTGAAGTGCGCCTCTGTGACTATAATCACATCAAAGTGACAATTAGTAGCTTGTAAGAGTACTTCTAACTGAGCGATATTTTTCCCAATACTTCTAATATTTAATTGTATAATATTAAACAAGTTATCATTATATATTTTTAGATCGATGACGGTACTAAGTAAGTCTACTTCATTATTGTCCTTGCCTAAGCTCGATATAAGTTGGATAATATTATTGGAGACTGATGTGAGTCAGTAAATATTTACTGTTATAATCGTCGTCTTGTATCCGTCGGAGCTTCGAAAATAATTTTTTCATAGGCGTCGCCGTGATCTTTCTTGATAAAAACTTTTCCTTTTTTAAACGAAACATATTTAAATCTGTTTTACGCAGCATAGGTCTTCGCAGCTAAGAGTGTTTCCCGGTTCTTCTTAGAGAGATCTTCCTTTACCACTGAGAGACATCAGTTGACAGTTATAGTTGTTTTTTACAGTTATTAAATTGCTCTTGCATTTTGGCAATTCAAAAACTGATAACAGTTGAAGGCGTGTCTGGAATTAAGAATGAACCTAGGAGAGCGGGGGAGATGAGAGACATCAGTTGACACATGTCATGTTATCGTATTCTAATATAAATATATATTCTTGTGATATGAGTTATAGAATGGTGTATAGTATCACATCAACCACTATCCTAGCATCAGGTAAATCAGGTCTGATTCCTACGATAGGAATACCAGACTTCTCTGGATTCTCTATTTTCTTGGTTCTGTATTTAGATTCCCAATTATTTTTAGTTTCTCTTCGTACAAACTTTATTATGATAGGCGGTGGGTAGTCAGCAGACCTCGTGGGAAGCCTGTGTATAATGCTGACATCACTTTCTTGAAACGGCACTTCTATGATGTCGGCAATATCTTTGGCTATTTTCATTGAAGACTCATTTTTTGTCACAGGGAAACCGGTTACTATAAGATTATCAGCCCTAGAATATTGAGACAAATGATCTACTTCCCTTTGTAGGTTGTCTACTCTTTTTAGCAGCTCATTGTTTTCGAGTCTTAGGGTAGAATTGTGGGATTCCAGTTCTTTAAATTTATTCTCGATCTCTTCAAATCTTGTACCAATAGTAGTCGAAATGGTATCATTAACTATTTTATTTATGTTAGTTGTTAACTTATTAAACTGTTGTTGTTGTATTTCGTTGGACTTTCGTTTAAGTTTAAGTACTTTTGTTTAAGTACTTAAGTTTAAGTACTAAAGTTTAAATACTTTTGTTTAAGTACTTTTGTTTAAGTAAAGTTTAAGTACTAAAGTTTAAGTACTTAAGTTTAAGTACTAAAGTTTAAATACTTTTGTTTAAGTACTTTTGTTTAAGTACTTAAGTTTAAGTACTAAAGTTTAAGTACTTAAGTTTAAGTACTAAAGTTTAAGTACTTAAGTTTAAGTACTTTTGTTTAAGTACTTTTGTTTAAGTACTTAAGTTTAAGTACCTTTGAATTTTTTATTTTTTTTATTATAAAATTCGTAAGGAGGAAATGTATCAGAATTATAATAAACTAAATATTATATTTTGTTCGTAAAAGGATTTTAATTAAATAATTAGACAATTATTATCTCCTAATTTTGGTCATGTTTCGACCATTTCCTTGTCATATTAATGGCTAAAACATGGTTAGACTGATTTAAAACATGTTTCCAACATTTGTTATTCTACATATATAATTATTTAAAATACAGGGCAGTTGTATGAGTATCTTATTATTCTAACGTGCTCGAAACATTAACCTAATTACAACTATAATAGATATAACAGTTGTAAGTAGGTTAATTGAGGTCGTGGTTCATGGCGACACAGATAAATCTGATAAATATACATTCAGTTTCTTAGTTGCCTATAGACCACTTTATTAAATAGGAAAGAATTACGTTCTATTTTTATTTGAGACATATTGTTCAAGACCATAGTCTTAGAATTTTAAAGATAATTTGAATTTTTAAATGGTTAAAATAGAGCGGTGATTCCCAACGGGAGTTTAGTCATGTTTGCGGGCTTCCACGAAAATCTCGTGAAAGAAAACAGTATAAATACCTAAATAAAGATCTAACAAGAACAAATAAACACAGATTATGTCATCGAGAAGCGAAATTATTACCTCATTTTATTTTTTATTTTTTTGTTATTTTGAAAAATATAAGTACATACCTTCTTCTGAATATAATCTATCTATATTATTAAAAAAGTTTTGTAAGCAAACGAGTTCAGTGAGAGTGCTATACAAAACCTGTGTGAAAGAGCGCGATAGGAGAAAAAGGGGGTAGTCCGGGAGAAAAGAGGGCGCTTGAGAGTGACATACTAAACTGTGTGTAGAAAGAGTGAGGGTGATTAGAGGGGTAAAGGGAGAACTTGAAAGGAGGTATATCAGAATGTCAGAGAGACAAGAAAATTAGATAATAGTGCGGCTACCCCCACTACCTCAGCCGTCTTCTACACTTTACTCATGCATCTTCACCTCACCCTTCTCATTCCATAACTATGCACACACCTTGCAAAAAAGATCGCTAAATCAGCCTTTCTCAGGAATTTTCTCAACATTCCTTTTCAGTACTTTCTATAGCTAACGTGATATTTTACAGCATGTATGGATTTGTCAACATTGAAAAGAAACATGAGATCAATTTTAATGCTTCACTTTAGAGTGCCTCAACGGCCGCTTTTCGGGGGTTGACGAGCGAAACGAGTTGGGGGCGGAGCCCCTAGTAATTATTAAATAAATATTGTTAAAATTATGAGTTGTAATTTGACCTACTGTTACTGTAAAACCTTATTTTTCACATCTTTCCTCTGGGGATTTTCCCAACAATTTGTTCTATTATTTCTTTAGGATTTCCCTAAATTAAATAGGAAAACTCCTTGGTAACTAGAACAGTTTTACAATTATAATATTCTTTCAATTAGTGTGGCACATAGCTTCCTCGCGTGTTTTACACTGTTGTATTAAGATGTATAAACAATAATGTTTTGACGGCGTAATAAATGGAATTGACATGATTTATTCACATGCTATTAATCATATGGAGCAGATGAGTCAAGTGATTCATCTCTCTGTCTTACAACATGTTAATAATTCAAAACATTTATAATAAACAAATTCAAGCTCAAAATAATAAACAAGAATCAACAATTTAACCTCAAGAAAAAACTTGGTAATAATAATAATAATAATATTATTATTATCATTATTTATTCGCAGTAATACTAAAGGAAAGAGTTACTTTTTACACCGAGTTACTTAAGTGCTCACAATATGACAATGATGACTCACTTGATAATATAAAGTCGATTTGTGAATGCAATGCAAGTGAGCAAAACAGATAATTAAGTAATAGTTTGAAGGTATTTAAAAAAAAAAAATAAATAAAAAGGAAACGAGAAATGCACTGATATAATTTTAACAGAAGAAAATGATAAAAAAACACAGTTATCAATATTTGCAATAATGATGAAAAACAAAACAATATAATGTAATAGATTCCATGTCGGATTAGAACGGGTTAGGATTATAATCCGCACTGCACTAAATAAATTCAAGGAAACCTAACAGTTAGGGAACCTTCCTGTTGACATTTGTGACTATTGAAATAACTTTGAATTATCTTCGTATGTCATACAAACCAGTATTTGGTACTGTCAGAGGATCATTTAGACCGTATAATAAACGGTTCGCAACGATCCCTGCGCGGGTTGGAACAGATTGAAGGACGTGGACGGTACGAAACACTGTCACAAGTCAGCTTGGAACGGCTTTTATTCATTGCGCATGCCCGAGACGATCTTGCGGACGGTACAGTGCTTGGCTGGAACAAACCAATAATAGTCTTAAACCCGTTCCAACCTGACATGATTCTATTGTCTATTACCGTACAATGTTAAGGCTGATTTACACGTATTAAGTTGTTAAACTAAACTTTCACTAAATTTTAAGTGACTTAATGCATGTAAACAATGAATTTAGTAATAAGTTGTTAAGTTGTAAGTTAAAATTTAGTGTCTAAACAAGTAGAATATATTTTTTTCTATTTTTCTGTTTAGTAGGTGGGCGGTGGGAGTGGCTAATCACTGGACATGCGCAATTTAGTTAAATGCACAGGTTTGGAGGAGCCTCGCTTATAGATTAGTAGATCTTTGTGTATATATTATTTACAAATGTTTTATTTTTATTGGACAAAATTTTACATATTATTTACAATTACATACTTTATTTCATCCAAAATCTCATTTAATTTAAAATACATTTTTAAGACAGTATTTTTGACAGCTTAACTAAATATTAAGATTTAATTTTTAAGTTTTTGGTAATTTTTCCCGTAGTTATTAATAATTGTAATTTGAATTATCTAAATATTAAGTGTGAAAACCTGCAAACGCTTACTAAAAATTAAGTCTTAGCTTAATACGTGTAAATCAGCCTTTAGCGCATGCGTATAAAACCTGTCCTAAACGATTCCCGAACGATCCACGGGACGATACAGGACGGTACAAATAGGGGGGGGGGGACAAACTTTATAGAGATAAAGAAAATTTAGAAATTTGTGGGTAATGGTAATAACTGAAGAATATAATATATCATATTTTTGTATAATATGTTCATGCAGCATATTCTAATATTTAATTTAGCACAAAACTCTCGACATTTAATTTCAGATAATAAAACAATCAATAGATTCAACATAAGACGGTTTTACACTTCAAATTTAGCACACTCGAAATAATATCCGTCGTGAGTATCATAAAATAAAATAAAAACTAGTCGTAAAGACAAAGTGATTTATCAACATCCATAAAGAAAAGACTGATAACGAGATACAACTGATAAGAGAGGGTAATAATAATCAACAACTAAATAAACATTACATACTAAGAGGGTTTGAGTTGTAAGTACAGTGCGCTGTGTATGTGTTAGTGACCTTGATAACGTCTATATATATGCGAGTATGTCGCATATCAAGCAGATTATATCGTGTCTATAACTTGCTGTCATTCCTTATCAATCCTATTGTTATTAAACATAGTGCATTTTTTACTTCATTATATTTTGCAGTTTTTTAACAAATAAAACAAATTAATACATGAATTAATGCATAGAAACAATTGAAATTACAATGGAACACGTATAAAACATAAAATGCTTCAATATAATATTTTTTTTAAAAAAAAAGTTTACCTAATACAGAAATTTCTACCTAAAGAATGTTTACTTAAGTACAAATTATTTATTTTTATTACAGCAGGCAAATCTAAAGATCCTAAAAAAAATCGGTCCGAGAGAACTCAGACAAACGTGGTCATTATTACTTATTAGCACAGTGTTTTCCGTTTGTTAGTTTTCATAAGTACATTTAATAATTATTGAACATTTCAACAAAATTTAACATAAAAATAACTTATCCTGGGCGGGGAATCGAACCCGGCCGCCCGGCCCCTCTCTGTCCGCGTTTTTAAGCTATTTTCTCAGAGACTAGATTTTTCCCGGAAAAACGGCTTATACCAAAATCATCAGAACCGTTTTGGAGAAATAATTTTTTTTCATAACTTTTGTTTTGTAGCACCAACAAATTTGGAGGTAAAATAGTTATGGCTCCACGCTCCACGCATCTGAATACACGACACATAGACATTTTTTAAAAACCACTTTTTTGGAATGTGAAAATGTATTAAAATTGAATATTCGCGCCTTCACAATTCTTCCTCTTTATGTGAGAAGATAAAGATACGAGTATATAGATATAGAGTGTCAATTTATAAGGAAAATAAGTGAAGGTTAAAGTTTGTACTTTTCGCCCTAACCTACGTATTAAAAATAATAATTGAGATTTTATAATCGACTTTTTTTTATAATGTAAAAAGAAATAATTTAATAAAATCGTAAGTAAATCGGACAATTAGAAATAGGTGCGTTATGCGCACATTTATCAATGTTTTTAGTATAACATGGTATAGCTTTATTTTTTGGACTATTTACATAAGTTTGTTACTAAAAGTTCAATTCTGTCTTTATTGACTTAGAAATTATTATAAGTGTTGAGTGGATAAAAGTTCAAAATTTAACATTTAATAATCATGCTTATTGCAAAGATAAGTTACGTTTATTATTTATTTTTTGTCATTCTTATATTTTACTACGTTTTAATTAGCTTGCTTTCTTGTTTGTTTCTTTGTTTGTCCAGTACAAATCTTGCAATCGATTTTTAACTAACTTCCCGAGTATCTAGACATTTTAAACTTCTTGAATAGCCCAGAACACGATAATGTATTATTTTAATACTTTTAGTCATCTTTCAGCAAAATTTAATTTGTTTTCGGCAAATTGTGCTATATAGATAGTTAGTTCGGAAAAAAATCCGCAAGTTATTTTATTTGTTTTGTTGTCCCAGTAAATATGTCCCATATTTACAATCTTCATTTTGACAGGTTTCAAATTTATGATTTATGATAGAAAATTTAAAAAGTAATATATAAAAAGTTATTTTTATCTTGCAATTATTTTTATATTAAAATAATTTTTTTTCTACCTTGTTGTTCAAATCAAAAGTAAATAAAAGTTTTTCCTTTAGCTGTTGACAATGTTTATTAATGAAAAATAACTAGATGGTGATATGAGGTAAGTAAATGAATAATTATCTACTCTACATGCGACACGTAAGTAATTTACGTGCAGTTATACTAGGAAATCAATCAAGGAAGTGGACATAGCGGCATCACAGCTGTGTATAATGACACGTCACTAACACTATTCTAGAGAACAAGTGGCTTCCTTAGTTAGAATCTACAGGTACGTATCCACTGAGGAAACAAGCAACAGGTAGCAAAATGGTAGAGTTCAGTAGTTCAGTGCCTAGGGGCAAAATGGGTGGTTGCCCCTAATACGCGAGTGGATGAATACACACTTCCCTTTACATGGTACAGATCCCCCAAGTTCCATTACTTTATTTCAAACCATTTAGATTTTACAATGACATAACTTATTTTTTTACTATTTTCGGAAGGGTTATTATGCTATCTCCCCTCTCCCCCTGTAGAGGGCAAAATATTGGAGATGGAAAAAGTAAAATTTTATTAATTTTTACTGTAAAATCCAAAAATGCTATCAAAAATACACACTCTAATTTGAGATTTTAAAGTCGGGTGCCCCTGGTGCAAGATTGCATAGAAACAAACTTCCCTTTTCGTGGTGCGGATCCCCCAAATTTCATTAATTTATCTTACGCCGTTCAAAAGTTAAGAGGGGGGGGGGACTTTTGGACTACCCTGTACGAGGTGCTACCCAAAAGTTCCCGAACTCTGTAGGTAACTCTTTTAACTACTGTAGTACATCGATTTGCCGCTAGGTTTCGGTACTAGTACTTCTCTCAAACCCTTCCTATCGTTTTCAGATTTTTTGTCTTGTCAGTGAGATGATATCTGTGTTACTGTTGGTTGTGTTCTGCGATAGGGTAATAAGCGATATGAAAGAGCACGCTCCGAGGACGGAATTTTTTTTTTCGGGTCGTACCCGTACACCCATGACTCGTCACCCGTAATAATGGAAGAAAGGAAGTTTTCATCATTTTCGGCACATGTTTTCAGTTCCTGGCAAATGAGAACACGGTTTCGCTTTTGAACATGAGTCAACAGACGGGGAACATTTTTTTCAGCAAATCTGCGAATCCCAAGTTCATCCGCAAACATTCTTTGGACTGTGCTATAGGACATTCCAACTTTATTACAGATGTCATGAATTGATTGTCGACGGTCTCGGAGAATTGATTCATGCACAGTTTGGATGTTTTAGTCGTTGATTCCAGTTGAAGGCCGCCCAGAGCGCTGGTCGTCTTCCATACTCGTCATTCAATTCTTGAGCCACTTAAACTATTCGAAGGCTTAGGTTTTTATCCATGACTTCATCGCCAAATGCTTCTCGAAGCATCTGGTGAGTTTCAGTCACCGTTTTCCCGAACTTAAAACAAAATTTGTTGCAAATGCGTTGCTCTTTCAAATCACTCATTACGCTATCGCAGAACACAACTATCAGTAACACAGATATCACCTCACTGCCTCACTGACAAGACAAAAGAACGCCAAAAAATCTGAAAACGATAGGAGGGGTTTGGGAGAAGTACTAGTACTAAAACCTAGCGGCAAATCGATGCACTACAGTTGTTAGAAGAGTTACTCACAGAGTTCGGGAACTTTTGGGTAGCACCTCGTATGTATAGTTTTAGAGGCCTTGAAAAATAGGATAATAATATGTAACTTTACCTCGGACATAGCCCCCCTTCTATTATAGACCTGCCTTCTGTAAATCTTATATTTCCATTTCAAATGAGTCTGCCGCACTATCTTGTAAAGTTTGAGTAGAAAACTTTATACTACAGCATCTTTCATAAGTGCGACAATCTTCTTCATTAAAATTTTTAGGTTTGAAGTTTGTTACTTCTTTAGATAGTTACTCCCCTATGTTGTTTTAGAATGAAAATGACTTTGACTAAATAACTATAATTAGAAAAAGGGATGTTTAGTCCAATGTACTTTGGGACAAAGGAATATCCCACTTCTGTTTTTATGAGAGTGTCAGTCTAAATAAGAACATTTCGTACACCTTCGTTAGATGGTTACTCCCCTGTTTTTTTTTAAAAAGGGGGAAACAATCTAAAGAAAAACATTCCGTACATCTTCTTTAGATTGTTAATCCCCTCTTATTTTTTAAAAAAGGGGAGTAACGATCTAAAGAAGTGCCTAAAGTTTCTCTAGTTCTCTACATAGTTAAAATCTAGTGACGGAGTGGAGATAGAAGAAATATGTGGTAACGCGATACCTTCAAACTCAAACTGGTCACGTAAGCTTTCTCTTCTCAGAGTAGAGTTTACGTGAACTTCGTAAGGTTACGGATAAAAACTACCAGAGTCGCATTACCACTATCTCCCGGATATGCAGGAGAAACATTTTTTAAAACCCATCTACAAATTCAAATAAGGTAAGGACGAGGATGTTAAATAATACATAATGTGCCCCCGCCAAGTCGAGCCCAGCCGTACCAATCTTTACTGGAACCAACTCAAGGCAATTTTGACCCCCTCTATTAGCCCATTGAAGACAGTTAGATATACGAAACTATAATTTTAATTTAAAGTACATGACAGACTGAATTAGAAATAAAAATTTCACACCTCTACCCATCGTAGTTCATAAGATATATGAGCCTAAAGTTTCGTTATTTTATCATAATTCTAGGGCACTTGGAACAATCCTAGAAACTTAAAATTTTGTTTTTAGTTAGAGTTTATTGTACAGATAAAGGAAAAATGTAAAAAATCAGATAAAATCTGGTTCATTGTCCCTTTCTAAGCTAATGGAAAATCCGCCAGAAAATATTCATTACAAAAAAAGTCAGAAAATATTTTTAAATTTAAAGGCATAGAGTGATTTGGGAAATAGAATAGAGAGAGGGACAGACATATATAACTGACAAACGACCATCAATTCAATTTTCAGGTTACTGACTAATTTTTAACTCAGTATCATGAAATGGCATAGTCTACTATAAAGGAAGGGGCATGACCGCTCTCCACTGGTTTGAATTTTCAAATGTCTATTGCCAAGCTATGTCACGCAGACGAACTTAGCCGACCACTTATTCTTAAAAGGCGCTAAAATGTTTACTTATAAACAGAATTCAAGCTTGATGTAAGACAGCTTCTTGCACGCTATCTCCTGGGCTGTATAGGCTTCTAGTACAGAAATGAAAATAGAGACAACAAACGTAATATGGGGTTTTCAGTCTTAGTCAGAGGAAAAGTAATGAATAGTTAAATGAGATGATAATAGAGTGAGGCTATTATTATACTTGTTTTAATAGAGCAATACCATAAGACATACAAAGACAAGACATACAAAGACAAGACATACAAAGACAAGACAGATGTGTGTAGTACCAGTCAGCATGTATAAACTGCACTAATTACCAAGGTGTACGAACTGATCAACGGGGCTCAGTTCCCAGTATTCCCAGTGAATCATATTCGACTCCCACCTCACATATACAGGGTGTCCCAGCTAATATGGAACAGCGAAATATCTCCGGAACCATGATAGATAGAAAGATGCGGTTTTCAGGGTTAAATAATGGCTATAAATGCGCTTCCAGAACATATTCTGAAAATTTTCTGTGTTCAGCAAAAGTGTGTGCAATTTACGTAATTCAAAAAAATGAATAGGAAGCTAATTTTTAAGACTGGATTTAGATTCTATGGCTGAAAATAAGAATTTTATACTCTAGGAAAGTTTTCGCTCCGAGCATTAGTTTGCTTTCTGGGGAGCCCTGAACGTGCTAAAATTGAAACTTTATGTCCTTTTTACAGCTAAACTAATGGATTTAGGAAAATAATTTAAGTGACTAAAAGTTCTTATTTTTGGAGTAAAACCCAAATCCATTATTAAAAACATGCACTATTAGGTTATTTCTATTTCACTTTTTTAGCCCTGCTGAACACCTTTTTTTTGGCAAGAAACAGTTGCATATAAGATATGAATTTTAGATTGGATTTGGATTCTATGACTAAAAATAAGATTTTTTTGTGTTAAGAATTATTTACCTCAATCATTAGTTTAGCTGTAAAATGGACTTAAAGTTCCAATTTTAGCACGTACTGGGCTCTCGGAGCGAAAATTTTCCAAGAGTAAAAAAATTCTTATTTTTAGCCATAGAATCTAAATCCAGTCTTAAAAATTTAGCTTCCTATTCACTTTTTCATATATTACTTTCTCATATAAAGAGAAAGTATTGTGATGGCGCGAAAATTCTGTTTGAGCGATTTTGATGGATTTACACGTTTTGAGGTCCCCTGAGTCCAAAAAAGTGGTTTTTAAAAAATGTCTGTCTGTCGTCTGTTTTTGGAGAGCTATCCCTCAAAAACTCATAAAAAATTTGAAAAGAAATTATTTCTCGGAAACGGTTCCGACGATTGTGATTAAAAAATTCTAAAATGAAGTCCTTTTAAATACGAATCTAATGATAAAGGCCGTTTTCCCAGGAAAAATCTAGTTCCTGAGAGAATAGCTTAAAACGCGGACGGAGAGAGCCCGGGTTCTATTCCCCGCCCGGGAGAAGTTATATTTACAACAAGTTTTGATGAAATGTTTAATAATAATTAAATGTACACACGATAACTAATAAATGGAAAATATTTGGCTAAGTAATAATGAACTTGTATATGAGAAAGTTTGTCTGAGTTGTCTCGGACCTATTTTTTAATTATGTAAATTACACACACATTTAGTGAACACATAAAATGTTCAGAATATGTTCTGGAAGCGCATTTATAGCCATGATTGAACCCTGAAAACCGCATCTTTCTATCTATCATGGTTCCGGAGATATTTCACTGTTCCGTATTAGCTGGGACACCCTGTATACGAACCGTAACAACATATATATAATATATTATGTTTAATGTTGATGGACAAGGAAAATAAGAAGAATATGCAAAGAACGTTTCTTGGAACAAAACCTTCAATTTGAAATTAGTTCACCAGCATCATTTAACCAAATGCATTATTATTGCAATAATTTGGAGTTTAATAAAATAGTATTTTGTTAATTCCACTGTTGACTGGTACAAACTTGTTTTAATGGTATATATTGAGTGAGGAAAAGCTGGTATTTCATAAGAAATTACAATAATAAAATACTTGATAGGTTTAACAGCCGATCGACTTATCTTTATTTCTTAGATCTCAAAACATTGAATTGTTTCAACCATCTGATGCAAAGGGGGTTTTCCACTTTATTCTTTAAAAGTATATTGTGTCTTTCATTACAGAATAGCGAGTCTGATTTGAATCATTGTCAAACTAAAGGATTTGTTGAAAGATTCGTCCTTGCAACTATATTTCTGAACTTACTAAAAGTATAAATAATACTACAGTCTATAAGATTAGAGTTGGCACAATCGAAGGCGGGAAACAACAAACGTGGAGGTAGTTTTGGGGTTATAAAAAGGGAAAATTATTGATGCCATGTTATATTTTTTTGTGGAAGAGGGGTAAAGTAGAGCATACTTTTTCTGAAGTTGCATTCAACATGGGGGACCAATAAAATCGTTTCCCTCAAAATTTTCCCACCTGTTGATTGTGCCAACTCTAATCTTATAGACTGTAGTCCATAAAAACCAAATTTTTATTATAAATCCTTTATATTTTGCATTTTGGTTGTGAGGATAAATATTAGTATTAATTCATTTTAATTTTAAATAATTATTTAAAATTTTGTTAGAATGTTTTGTATTGGTAGAGAGTCGATATGCCAAGTATCAGCTCTATTGGATGGCTGGAAGAGGGCCAACACGGCTCCAAAGATTTTATATACCTACCGATTAATTAATTAATTATATTTTTATTTTATTTTAATTACTTATTTTTTTAAATTTAATTATTCTATTCATTTTTAAAAAGATAATCAATTAAATTTACAAATTAATTCATTAATTAGTAAAAATTAATTAATTAAAATGTTGTTGTATTGGTAGAGTCTATGTGTCAAGTTTCAGCTCGATTGGATGACTAGAAGAGGGTTAACTAGCCTTCCAAAGATATTGACGCCAGGCACCCAGCCAGGCACCCACCTAGGCACCCAGCCAGGCACAAAAGTGAAGTTAATATAAAGGATTTAAAAAATCCGTCCGAGACAACTTAGACAAACTTTCTCATGTACGAGTTCATAATTACTTGGGCCTAATGTTTTTCTTTTAATAGTTTATGTATGTAAATTTAATTATTATTGGGGAGTCCAATAATCTGTCCACGTTTTAAGGACTACATATTAGAATTTTTTAATCAAAATCGTCGGAACCGTTTTCGAGAAATAATTTGGTTTCAAGTTTTTTCTGAGTTGTTGGGGGATAGAAACCTCCAATTTGGAGCTAAAATAAATTTCTAGATTTCGCCTCGGAGTATGATTTTTCTGAACGTGTATGTGCCAAATTCAGTCGAAATCGGCCGAGTAGTTTAGGCTCCAGGCGTCTGCACAGACGACAGACAGTATTTTTTTTAAAACCACTTTTTTGGACTCAGGGGACCTCTAAACTTGTAAATCCATCAAAATCGAATTTTCGCGCCATCACAATACTTTCTCTTTATATGAAAAAGTAAAAAAGTGTTTTATTCACTTTAGGAAAGGATTGATTTTATATTTACTTTTAAAAACTCTTAAAATAATAAATATCTAGGGGGCTCCGCCCCCTACTCGCTTCGCTCGCCAACTCCCGAAAAGACGTGGTAGCGGCCGACGTGGTATAATTAGGGAAATTGTTTAGTTATGGAATATGTAATGGGAAGTAGTTAGTGGCTGAGAAGTAGTGGGGGGGGGGGCTCAACTACTATCTCCTTTCCTTTTCTCGCTAACATTTCATGTTCATGTTGCGTATTAATTGTATCTACGACTAGTGCACCATGGGTAATAGCTATCAAGTTTGTAGGTATAAAAATTTACCTACAAATTCACGTAATTTAAACACCTTAAACTGATATTTAGTTACTTGATTTATTAAAATAACAATTTGTATACTAAATATATACGTTTTTAATTAAATTACGTTTAGTTTGTTTTAATTTTAAAGACTTTGTATGATAACCTAAAGTAACCTTCCCGAAAAATTAGTAAACAAAACAGCTAAAAAAAACTTTACTACCAACATAATACTTAAAATTTGCCTAAAAGAATACCTTTTAAGTTGGTATGATTGTTTTTTTACTCCCAAGGGAGGGAAGTAACACTTCCCTCCCTGTTATTAGCTTTGTAAAGTCCACTTACAATGCAAGTCGTAGATAAAATGTGTTACTTTATCAGCTGATGAAGATTTAGTTGAACAATTAAAAGCGGATGCGGCAAGCTCTGCTACACCACATTGTTCAATAAATGCTACAGAGTGAGGATGATGTCATCTTCTACTGACCACGAAACAAAACTCAAACTGGTTTCACTGCGACCAACAAATCTTTAACTTCTTTCCTACTAAAGGTCATATATCGACTGTGTACCTCCAATACCTCGTAACCCTCAAAATCAAGAGTTTTTTGCATTTTTTATAGACATTTTTAATATCTGCCTCTGTGCAAAATCTAGTGAGCCTTAAGCAATTATTTTGTATAGAAATGATTGTAATATTTCGTATTTATCATTTAACTAAAGAGTACAAAAAACCTCGTTTACGACAAGGTTTCAATACCTCGTGACTTAATGAGCGGATTTTCAAAGAAATCTGCGTATTATTGGCTTATGATAATATAGGAAAATTTTAGTTTAGAATTTGGATGGGTGAAAAAAAAATTGGTACACACGTGACCGTGTGTATATATATTCAAGGATGAACAATTAGGAATTGTTCATTTGTTATGTTTATGTTATTTATATCTTTTTATCATGTGAATTTGTTTTAAATCAATTACTGACTTAAATTATAAAATTTTTAAACTTAAAAAAATTTCAACTAAAACTAAAGACGCCCTCCCACGGAGGAAGATGTTATGACACTTGATGTGACCATAAAATTAATAAATTGACTGAGGATGACTCTTCTAAGAGTCGAAACGTCTCAACAAATGAAATAAAGGGTTAGTTACAACTTATTACACCTTACCATCCATCAAAAAAACGTTTCTAATATTTTCAATTAAAAGGGGGGTAAAATGGAAAAAACATGTTTTTATGCTATTTTTGACCCTAAATGGTCAACATTTGACCCCTAAATAAACTCCAAAAATTCTGGCCAGCGAACTCATCCTTTCATTTGATGTTATTGACATTTTAAAATTTGTTTGAAATTTTTAAGTGCATCCTAAGGGGAGATATCGTCTGGAGTTACATATATATAGATACATACATAAAAAAAAGTGTTAAATCTTAGGAATCGATTCAGAATGGTCTGAAACGGATTTCCATGAAAAAAAAATCAAAAATTTTGAAGCCATTGCAATAGCTATTATCTTCGAAAATTCGCTAAAAATATAAAAATAAACTTTTTTTAAAGACAACGTTTTTTTGCTTCTCCTGAAAAATTTAGTTTTTGGGGATACGAGGTTTTGCAGGTACACAGTCGATATATTAAGTTAGGTATTATTCCCCCGAAATTGTGTGGTTACAAATAGTAGATCTCATATAGTTGTGGATATTCATGTTATTAGTTTTAAGTTTAATTATCCTTCCTTATCTGGTATCGGGAATCGAACCCATTGCCTCTAATTTTCAACAACAGATGATAGCAATCAGCTACATTAACTACATCTACAGATATCACAAAATAAAGGAATTTGGAAGCCATTAACTCGAGGGACTAAGAACAACCCGGCCAGTATAGTACCGTGGTGTAAAGGAGCAACCACTAACCAGGTCGACCAAGAAGACAAACCTAACAAACCTACCACCTAAACCTTCGGTTGATTTAAGGGTCCACCGGAATGAATGCGACCACTTTGACCTAACCCAGGAAACGGTTAGTCGGGTTAGAAAACCATAACATTACATTCTGTAGCAGAATTAGAATTTCATCGTTATTGAAAAAAAAAAAAAAAAATACGTGTGGTGACGCGGGACACCCGGTAGGAACGAAGTTCCTTACATTTTTTATTAAATATAAATTATAAAATCACACTGCTATGTACGTATACATTTCTAACTACTTATACATGGCGAAGTTAGAAAAGAGACAAAATTAAAATTAACTGACCACGAACTGTTTGTACCTGGCAGAGTTAAGGCAAAATTAAAATAAAATCATTATTTGTATAATTAAAGCAAGCGTCTTACTATAATTATATATTAAATATAAGAAAAAGTTGATCATGATGAGTTTATAGTAAAAGAGTATGTTTGTTAAAGGAGTTTGGATTGAAATAGAACTGTTTTCTACCTACCCGGCCAATTAATTTAAAATATTATAAAATATATCTCTTCCCTAATCTACAGCTTCTGCTTGTATCAGGGTGAAATTTTACATGATTATATTTTATTTATTTAAAAAACAAAGTGTCATTTTTGACATTTATAACAAAAATAATCAAAACAAGTCAAGTAACAGGCTTCCTTAATAACACTTTTTCCCGTCTTTTGAAGCTTACGAGCGTTGCGAGTGAACGCTTGGAAGGATAACGTTTTCCGACGAACTCAGCCAGTGCACTGGGAAAATGAACATGTGTACCATATTTCATCAAACTCGGTGAGCGTTTACTCAAGTTATCGTCATCTGTAGATTTCGTGACGGATTTTGTGTGACGGTAATTTTTGTAACGGTGATTTTGGTCGTTTTTTTCGGATTCACTCCCGGGCTCTAGAACGTGCCATAAGGAACTTCGTTCCAAAAACTAACTGATGCGTCTCTAGTTGCGTCGTCTTTACCTTTCATGCATTTGGAAGTTGGACAGTCGCATCTTGGACCATACATCCCGACCTCTAGAGATTAGATATTTGGTAGTTAAAAATAGTTTTATTTGTTACACAAGTCATACAAGTAAACCCTTTCGGCCCAAAAACAGGAAAAATTATACCAACTTAACAACTCAAAATTTCTTTAATCACCGCAACATTTTTTTTTTTTTTTTCTATAAGTTTTGAGTGGGGTATCAATTTAAAGTTATTGTAATGTAAATCTCAAATATACTTTTTTTCCAACTTCGAACATTTTTTTGTTTCCAACATGGCGGCACCGAAATTACCAAATCAACAACCCATAAAGAAAGGTCCTAAAAATGAGGGAAAATCTCTGTGGGCCAATGATATTTCTATAAGAGTTAATAAAAAAAAGTTTAATTTTAACCGTAACTATGGTCGTAAGTATGACCGTAACTATTGTGAGTGGGTATCAATTTAAAGGTATTGAAATGTAAAATAATAAATGTAAAATATATATTGCGTTTCCGAAATGGCGAGTCCATTACCCGGATGCAATATGCACTACACACTACACACCTTTCTTCTCCAAAGTAAAACTTTTTATACAAATTTTAGTTAAAGTTACAGCTTTGATTCTGAACGCACTATACGTAAATTGTTATACTTACTTAATTGTTATGCGCATGCGTCGGACAGTTTCAAACTAGTTTGAAGTGTAGTTGGAACAAACCTTATACATATGAATTCTTTTGACCGAAGAAACTCTTTTAAAAGCTTGGTAAGTACTTGAAGGGAATTTTAACCTATTCGGTCGACCTTTGCCTTTAACCCCCTATCGTTCAGAAACAAGATTATTTCTAGCCACTATGACACCAACCACCAACTAACCACTGATCGGCCGTTCGGCTGGCCAGTTAATGATTCCTAACACACCATAAAGTACATAGTTGGACTGACCTCTGAACTAGAGCCTTGTCTCCCGAAGATGCAGCTTCTAGTAGCTCAGTGTTGAGCCGTTCTCTTCTCCTGTCTCGATGATGTCCCCTCTCCGACCTGAGCAGGGAGCCGCTGGAAGACACCGAGCTCTGGATGCTCATCTGTCTGCTGAACAGCGACTGATCAGGGATGTTCAGTCCTGAACCTGTCACTCCTGACAGTCCGCTGCTCAGGGCTTGGTTACACACTCCGTTGGCTTTACCACCCTCAGGCAACACTAACACATCTTTCAACTCCATCATTCAACCTGAAACACAATACATAATTTCATTAAGGACATGCTGGACTCCAGTGCTTCGGAGGAAGCCTGGGTTTAGCTATCAATAAGTCGAGGCAACTCGAGGTCGTGGGTTCGATCCTGTGCCATGATACTCTGAATTGCATCAATGAATCGCGGACGGTGCAGGACGAGGGACACCCTTTATGGGGACTCTTCCCCCAGATATGTCCTGCAGACAAACTTAGCCGACCACATATTCCTTCTTTCCTTTTTTTTTGACAATAATTAGTGGTCGGTTACTCTTTGTTTAGTCACTGAAGATGGCCTTAAAGAGGCCGAAAGCTGCTTTGAATATTTTATAATAAAAATTTGCCTACGTGGAGAGACTTTTCCTTCCTTTAATGATGAACTCCATTCACGCTCCATATGGTAAAAGTTAGATTTCGGGAATGTTTTGGTAACAAGATAGAAGGGTTATAGTCCAGGAGATAGCGTACAAAAAAGTGTCTGACTCTCTGACTAACATCAAGCTAGAATTTTGTGTATAAGTAAATAATTTGGTGCCATATGAGAGTACATGTTGGCTAAGATCGTCTGCGGGGCATAGCTTGGCAATAGGCATTCGAAAAAAAAAAACCTGCTGAGAGCCATGTTCTGTCCTTTTTGGTGGACGATGTGATTTTCATGATTCTGAGTACGAACTTAGTTAGTAGACCAATAATCAAGTTGATGGTAGTTTATCTCTTAATAAGTGACCTCTTTTAGTCCAGGAGATAGCGTGCAAAAAAGTGTCTGACTAACATCAAGCTAGAATTTTGTATACAAGTCGATCTTTTAGCGCCTTTTAAGAATATCTGGTCGGCTAAGTTCGTCTGCGGGACATAGCTTGGCAATAGGCGTTTGAAAAAAACAAACCGGTGGAGAGTGGCCATGTCTCACCAATTATGGTGGACAGTATGATTTTCATGATCCTGAGTACAGAATTAGTCAGTAAACTAAAAATCAAGTCGATGTTATTTTCACACTTGATAGGTTAGTTATTCAAATAATACTAAAAATCAACGTTGTCACCTATCAAGGGACAAACTAACATCAACTTGATTTTCGGTTTACTTACTAATTCTGTACTCAGGATCATGAAAATCACATTGAAATTCCACCATAATTGGTGAGACGTGGCCGCTCTCCACCGGTTTGTTTTTTTCAAACGCCTTTTGCCAAGCTATGTCCCGCAGACGAACTTAGCCAACCAGATATTCTTAAAAGCCGCTAAAAGATCGACTTGGATACAAAATTCTAGCTTGATGTTATTCAGACATTATTTTGCACACTATCTCCTGGACTACTTGGATTTCTACCCTATTAGTTCTAGTTTTTGAACATGATAAAGAGTGCAGCACCAACACGAACGATGACCAAACCCTCACTACCACCATAACTTAACTTTAAACGCTCTCTACCGAAGAAAGGAGCAAGCGAGGAAAATTCTTTTTGAAAAACCAAAATGAAAATACCCGCTGTGTCAAGCCATCGGTTACTAATTTAAAAAAAAAAAAAAAAAAAAAAAAAAGGTCCAAGACAACTTATTCAAACTTTCTCATAAATGGGTTCATAATTATTAAGCCCTATTTTTCCCCATTTATTTGGTTTCGAGATTTCATATTTACATTTAAATTATTATTTAACATTTCATCAAAAAATATCATAAAAATAACTTCTCCTCGGCGGGGAATCGAACCCGGCCTCTCTCCTTCCGCATTAAAAGCTATTTCGTCGGGAACTAGATTTTTCCCGGGAAAACGGCTCATATCATCAAATTTTATTAAAATAATGTTTTTCACGTTTTTCTCTGAGTTTTTGACTGGTAGCGCCCCCCGAATTTCTCGAAAATTCATTTCTCGAATTCACCTCAGGGTGTGACGTTTCAGAACATTTACTATGCCAAATTTCGACCAAATAGGCCCAGATAGGCTTTTTAGTCGTCTGCACAGACAGACATTTTTTAAAAACCACTTTTTTGACTTAAGGGTCCTCAAAACGTGTAAATCCATCAAAATCTGAAAAACTAATTTTAACGTCCTCACAATTCACAATACTTTCCCTTTATAAGAGAGAGTAAAAAAGTTACAAACAATAAGATAACCATGACGTTCCGTTGACCGAGTTTTTTTACAAATCATTTTAGAATAAAAATTGGCCTTGGGTTTTTAATATGCAAATGTAATCTATTAACGTTATTCAAGGAATAGTGATGGGTGGTCACGATACAGCTGTGTAATGGCTCTGTAGTGCCTCTATATCACTCTAGCTAATAACACTTGTACGGGCATTTCCCCTAATTATAATTCTATGTAGCGCTAGTAAGAGCAGATAATAATAATGTAATTACAAACCTCATTCAAAGCATTTAATTAGTAAAATAAACAAACAAGCTCCACACAACATAAGCTTGCATTGTTTTTACATAACATTTACAATTCATCTAAAAATCCCAACAGACTCAAATTCAACAGAAAAAATCTAGGTTTTGTGGATCAAAAACAAGCGGTGCGATACAACGAGCGGCGCCAGCTAATTATGAAATTCATTTCTCGATTTTTTCCACGCGTATTTATTTCTGCAAAATAAAATCCAAGTTAAGGCTCCACGGAATTACCCAGACTATATTAAATTTAGTCTTATTGTTTCATTTTGGCTTCCGAACTTAACGATGGTAACGGAAGCTATGCGATCGTTTTGAAGAATAAAAAAATATGTGTGAGGCTCTCACGCATTAGAAGTGAAACTAGTTCTAAAATCTCTTTCTTTTTTTGACGAATTTATTATTTCAGGATTAAGAAATGGTTATGGGAAATTTAATTGAAAAAAAAAAATTGCTACGCTAAGGCAACCACATTTATTCCATTAAAAATAAATGTTTGTTTTGATTTGCTAGTCTTCAAATAGATATAATACAATTAATCTGTAAAAATGTTACACTTGAACGAGTCTCGAATCGCAAACTTCGTTACACGATGTCACTATATGAAAAAAATTCACTCTATCACCACCAAAGAAGTTTCACTTCAAAAATTTATTTGACAACCTTAAAAACGAGACAGGTTAGCTTAAAAAATTATAATTCAGATATTACACTACTAAAGAAAAACCGACTAATCATAACAAATAAAATAAAAACAAATCTAAACAGAGATTAATAAATCAAATCAAACAGCATACCTAAATAAAGATCTAATACATAATAAATACATTTCAACACCAAAACGGACTAACGCAACAATTATCTACAAGCAATAGTCA
>KZ653636.1:664589-674667 GCA_001010745.2 Gerris buenoi | reverse complement strand
ACGCAACGATTTTAACAAAACTTCATATACATCGTCTAAAGATCAATTGAAACAGGCATGAAAAATTTCAACTTGATACAAGCAGTAGTCTTTGCGTAATGATGAGATACATTTATAATAATTGTTTAAAAGCTACCGGCAGGTGGTTAAGGTTCGAAAGGCGTGTAGTGTATAGGTTTATCTAGGAAGGCAAGCTTTGTACCGAGTGCCCCCACTCTACTATCCCACACTACCCTCTTCCACTTATCTTTAACTATTGCATTCGTCATGAATTAATTTTAATATGCAGTATTTCATTGCAATTCGCTCGCTTCAATGATAGAGCCACGCGATGCCTAGTATAGTTAATGTAGATTTTACGGTGTTTTAAGGCATGAATACGCCCCTGGAGGTGGCGACAAATAGCATTTGAAGAAGAAAATGTGAAATAAAAATACGACACCCGAGTATCGGTGTTGGATTTACTAAAAAAATGTAATTATAAGAGACGTTTGACTCATTAAATAAATTAAGTTAGAATTTGTCTCGTCCTACAATCCCAGTTTTAAATTTGAAGTTCACGTTTACGCGAGCATTGCGCGTGAACGCTTGAACGGATAACGTCCAACGAACTCATCATGTGCATTGGTAAAATGAACATGTGTACCAAATTTCATCAAAATCGGTCGACATTTAATGAAGTTATCGTCGCACGTTTCATGATTCGCGGACACACACGGAACCAAAAATGTTCCCTGATGTCTGAAACGGATTTCTGTCTTGGAATTTTTAAAATCGGAGACATAAAAGTTTTTCGTTCTTAAAAGTGAACACAATGCTTCCGTTACCTTCGGTAAGCTCGGAAGCAATATATTGATTAATATATAATGATTTAATTAAATATTATTGGAAGATATTTTTTTATTTATATCAAATACGCCATAGATTCCCACCCTTATCCCCTCCCGTTTAAAGACAATTCCTGGAAGTTAAACCCCTCAGGGGCAGAGAGGGGGCTGGGGGCGGTTCTAACAACTTGACCCAGAGCTTAGTGACTCACAAGTTAAATATTAGCTAAGTAAGTGAAATAATTAAGCTAAAAATAGTGTGCCAATTAGTGTGGCACATAGCTTCTCCGCATAGTATTTCGTTTACTTTCATGATTTCATGTTTTTACAACCTATTATTGTCTAATTTATTTCATTTTGCCCTCGTTTCTTAAATCTGATCACATTGTTTTGATTATATCAATTTAGCAAAATTTAAAGGGCGCTCACAGTTCGAATATATCTAGGGCTATTTGAGGGCAACTTTTGACAAACTATCTAAATTCTATAAAACATTAGATAACTTTTCATAGTTGTAAACAAATGTATAATTGAGCGCACGTTAGATAGAAATAATATTATATTTAAAAAAAATAATAATAATAACACGCTTTTATTAAATAATGTACTAAAAATGAGAAAATAATTACTTTTAAACAGCCACAGTACTACGAGCGATCACACTATATGGGTATGTCACTAAAAATAGTGTATTATTTGATAATTTTAATTAAAAAAAAAAACGTCCAAAAATTGTGTTTTTTAATGACTTTTGTGAATATCTTGAAAACAAAGCTTTTCTGGGACCATTTTTATAGGAACTTCTTTGTTCAGCGTCAAATTTCCTATAAGAAACCCGAAGTGTTGTGGTTTCGTTCGGGAGAAACCTTTTTTGCATTTGTACTAGAATTGTTTGTGATCCTGCCCAAACAAATTCTCGTCTGGCAACATTGAATCCAACATAAAACATAATTCAAAAACTAGTCCGTTGATCTTAAACTCTAATCATACCATTTGAAAGCTTATATGAAAGGCAGAAGTTTTCCCTGAAATTGTCACTCTTCTAGCATCCCTCAGTTAAGAGTAGAGAACTCAGGAATTTCGTGGTCGATTTTTAAAAAATCCAAATTTTTAAATGTACCAGGACTTGAAGATACAGCTTATAATTTGTAAATAAGTGAGTGGTTTTTTTATGCTCTTTAAAATTGTTCCTTAGCTTAATTTCTCTTATCTCATTTAGTTTTTAAGATACAAATTAGGCATTTTTTGAAAATTTAAAAAAAAAAAATTAATCGATATCTCGAGAACTGTTGAGAAATGGGCATATGCTTACTCGACATTTTTTGTTCCAATTTGGCCATAGAAACTATCCATAAAGTTTGGCTGGATAACTTCCGGTCGCCCTGTATAGAAAACACAGGATGAGGACATAATGTGTATTAAAAAATTTAGTATAACTAGGGATGGCACATAATTAAAAAAAAAAAAATGTTTTATATCTAAAAACGTGGAATGCAATCTACAGGTCTGATTTCAATGAAAATTGGTAGTCAGGCATAGATTCTCAGAGTTACCACCCGTTATCCGTTTTGTCTAGTTAATTTTTTCTCCATGATTTTTTAAAAAATTTTACTACGTTTTTATTAGCTTGCTTTCTTGTTTGTTTGTTAGTTTGTTTGTCCAGTACAAATCTTACAATCGATTTTTAACTAACTTCCCGCGTAGCTAGACATTTGGAACTTTTAGAATAGCTCAGAACACAATGACAATGCATTATTTTAATACTTTTAGCCATCTTTCAGCAGAATTTATTTCGCTTTCAGCAAATTTTGCCGTATGTAAGTTAGTTCGGAAAAAATCCGCAAGTTATTTTGTTAGTTTTGACATGAGATATGTTTACGATCTTCTTTTGAAGAAGAATGTCTTCTTATGAAGTAATGACAGATGATTTATGACAGAAATTTAAAAAAAGTGGTATATAAAAAGTTATTTTTATCTTGTAATTATTATATTTAATGTAGTCGATATTAGTGTTTCGAGAAAACATAATGTATACGACGGACCCAATAAAATTGGGAGGTACACTGGATACAAGTGTTCTTTTTCGGTAGTATTCATACCACGGAACGTTTAAATTTAAATAAAATTATAATTACTATTTGCAAAGGGAGACAGACAGAGAAAAATAGACTTCAGCGCCAGGACTCGAACCACGGACCTCCCCATATTTCCAGTGCGGGTGCTCTAGCACTCTAGCCAATTAAGCTACACTAAAGAATAATTTCCTCTGACTATAACGTTACCTAGACCCGAATTAAGCTTTATAATTTGTCTACAAGTCTTAGAAGTCAAGATTAAAGACAATATAACTAGACGCTTGTGATTATAAAGTACCCAATTAGTACCTGTACTTAGTACTATCAATTATTAAGTTTTTGGTAATATTCATACTACGGAATGTTTATTTTTCTCTGTCTGTCTCCCTTTGTAAGGTAGTTCTTTTCTGAATTTAAAAATGTTAGACTGGATGAACACAAGTACACTTGACCGGCACGTCTATTCCTCGAAGAAGGGCAAAATTTAGCCAAATAGCGAAATAACGATCAATTTATTATCTAAATCTACAATGACCCCCTTCTGCTTCTGGAACACGTAATAAAAAGTTTACTCAGAGGCGTAAATGATAAAATTAATTTTAGAACCTAATTTAGAAAACAGTGTACACGACTTTTATTCAAACACTCTTAACGTATCTAAGATCTAAGCATATAACTTGCTTCTCCAAGGAAAATCTACTTTCCGAGAAAATTATGAAAATAAATCTGATTTACCTAAAAGCCAGAATGTAAATATGTAGTCACCTGTTCAACACTCAAAGTAATTAATTTACATATCATTGAACTTAAATTCAGTATCTCTGCGTGTATCACCATCGGTATAGTGAACATTATTATTATTGTCTTGTAATAACAACCAAATTTTAAATAGATACACAAAATAATTTAAACTTCTTTAATAATTAAACAAAACAATAAATTAATTTAATTCTACGAAGCAATAAAATGTAAGTTAAATTAATAATAATAAACAAAAACAACAGAGAATCAGTAAATTTTAAATTCTATGAGGCAATAAAATTTAATTCTAATTAATAATAATAATAATAAACGCATAAAACAGAGAATAAAATAAAGAAAGTAAATGTAGTAACCTACCTCAATAAAACAGTTTTCAACAAAGATTTTTTAAAACAAAAACGATGATAAAATTTATCAAATTATTCGTCTCAAATAAAGATAAAAACACTCGTAAAATTCATCACATAAATTGTTTTAAAACTTTCAAACAAATCTTCAAGTTTTCACATACAAATTATTTTAAATTAAAAATATGAATTTAGGTGGATTATACACAGCTGATTTGAGATAATATTCAACAACACGGTTTGATAATTAGCGTTAAAAGGTTTGGGTTTGGTCGACAAAGGACAATAGCCGGCGTCTGTGCGTGTTTTGGAAAACAATGGACGGACGAGACACGTGGCGTGACCATCACGCACAGCGTTCCACGTTACACTGAGACACTGAGAGTCTGAGTCAGGTGGAGTCGTAGCTACAGATGTCTTCCCCCACCACTCTCTCTCCCCCCCCCCCCCCCCCCTTCCTACTAATATACTGCTATTGTTTATAATCCTCTTCCTTGGTACTGGTCAAGAAATATCGACTTTTCCAACTATCGATAGTTGTCGTCATACAAGAATAACGATACCAAGAATTACTTCCACATTCAATTCGTTATACACAATACTCAAATGCAAGATAATCTTGTGATGACGTAACAATTAAATTTTAAAAAATTAAACGTTTTAATAGGAAAGTAAACTAGGGTGAAAAAGTAAAGTACTGCCAACTTAATTATTTTATAAATAGTAGAGAATGTATGGCTAATGTGATGAAGTTGTTGAAATCAGGTTGGCGACACTGCTTTTTCGACCTTAATCATTGATTATTGTTTATAACCTTCATCTAAATAACCTTCTATTTGAGTTTAATTCCAATTCTTATTTGTTATTTAATATTTAATCTCTTATATCTCTGCTATTAAAAGTGCTAATGATTATTGGTATTTATTAAATTAATAAATAAAAACTGTGCAATGGACAAAAATGTTTATTTTTTCCCAACTAGAGATAATTATTGTTATTTACGCATCAAGGGAGTAAAGTAAATGATTGCACCCTGAGCGACAAAGTTGGGTCCAGAGGCGAAGCCGAGGGAACCATAACGTCCACTCCCGAGGCGGCCGAGGCCGAGGGAGTTAATTATCGCGAGGGTGCAAGTGATTTTTACTGCCGTGGTGTGTACAAGATTTTACCTCCATAAGAGAGAAAAAAATATGGAAAGATTTTAATTTTATTTTATTTTTATACAACAAAAAATACATATTTTTAAATTTATTTAAAACAAAACAAAAAAAGTTGTTACATATAATAATAACAATTCTAATTAAGTATTAATTCTTCTTAATTTTGGCCTATATAGGGTTTTTCTAGAAAAGGGGTTTTAATTAATAAAAATAAAACCAACTTTTTCTTTTTTTATATGTATCTCTTGCTATATTTCGCCCTCTCACTTTGGGGCTTCTTCAGGCTATAACATTTAAGAACAAATTTTTACAAATTAATAGCTGTTAATGTTTTAATAAAAATTTGACTCATGTGACGTGGATAAATCATAAGGTAATTGTTTTAAAAAGTGTTATTTACAAAAAACTATTTTTGACATATTTAAATTAAATTTAAACTAATTTTTATTTATTTGTTAATTTATATTTGTTTCAATTTTAACCAAAAACAATTTGTAATTTAAATTTAATTAGCTATTAATTTGTAAAAATTTGTTCTTAAATGGTATAGCCTGAAGAAGCCCCAAAGTGAGAGGGCGAAATATAGCAAGAGATACATATAAAAAAAGAAAAAGTTGGTTTTATTTTTATTAATTAAAACCCCTTTTCTAGAAAAACCCTATATAGGCCAAAATTAAGAAGAATAAATACTTAATTAAAATTATATCTAAAGGGTTCAAACTACAATTTTCAGAAGAAATAACAATTCTCTAAATAAGTTAATCACGTAAAAATTAAATGGGAGAATCAGCTGGAAGCTGAGTCGTGTATTGAATAACTTGTTTGTTTCTTTTACTGAAGAATCACTATGGCACTATGGCAACCGTAGTGGAGGTTACATGATAGGTGTGAAGATGACATTACAGATTTAGACATACATAGATTTTAACACAAAAGTTATTTAAATGAAATGTGTATTAGCACCAAGCTTATTTATGTGTGCTTAATCTAGGGCAACACTGGAGGGAATCATGAGAGTTCATGACTCCCTTGTATTTCATTACTCCCTGAGATAGGATATGGAGCGTGAGTGGAGTTCATCAGTAAGGTAGAAGGAAAAGTCTCTCCACGTAAGAAAATTTTTATTAAAAAATATTCAAAGCCGCTTTCGGCCTCTATAAGGCCATCTTCAGTGCCTGAACAAACAGTAATCACCCACTAATTAATGTCAAAAAGAGATAAAAACAGCAAAAGAACAAACACCGAGACACAATAAAATCGAAAGGCAACTAAAAGCCAAGCAGTTAAAACAAAATGAATTTAAATATTTAAATAAAAATAAAATAACAATAAAAAATAACAATTTAATAGTCTAACAAAAATAAAACAAAGCATAAGAATATGGTATGGAAATGAAAAAAAAAAAATAAAAGAAAGTTAACACAGAAAAGAAAACGTACCCTGTTCCACCCGCCCGGGTGCAATGAGCTACTTCCCTCCCTGCAAACTTGGGAGGAAAGTTCACTTTTTCTCCCTGCTGGAGGTAAAATATTGTATCTACCTCGTGAGTAAAGTGCCATGATTCCACTTCTCCCTCGGGTGCGCCTCGGGAATCAATAACTCTGATTCCTTCGGCTTCGCCTCGGGATTTAGGCCAGTCCGGATTTAGATTTAGTATATTTTATAGTTGAGAAGGTAGTATATCGATATTGTTTATATTTGGAGAACTATCGATAGTTAGATTGGTGAGTAGGCAGGTAGTAACCGTTAGTTTGACCTGACCAGCACTAATGTATTACTTAGTAGCCTACTACTATCGATATCTCTTTCTTCTAGTTCCATCTCACATGTATCGATAGCATATGTAGTGTTAATGTAGGCCTACACTACATCCATATACATTCGTACACACATAACACATGAAAATAAAGAAGACACAACACTTATAACCCTAAAGACACAACAATTATATGAAAATACATAATTATCAATAAATTAGTTTTAAAAATAAAAACAACCGTTTATATTATTAATAGAGAGTCTTGTGATAAAGTGGAAATTCCCTAGTGAAACATCGATGGATTTACACGTTTTGAGGTCCCCTGAGTCCAAAAAAAAGTCTTTTTGTAGTTTTTAGTCTGTCATCGCGTCGGTGCATGAGCAAGGAGCCTAAATAAATAACCAGGCTCAACCTGATTTCGGTAGCACTGAGTTTTTGAACGTGTTTTATCGCACTCATGTTTACTCTCTCATATAAAGAGAAAGTATTGTTATGGCCCGAAAATTCCATTTTGAGATTTAGATGCATGATGCATTTACACTTTTTGTGATCCCCGAGTCTAAAAAAAAGTGGTTTTTAAAAAATGTCTGTCTATCGTCTGTGCAGACGCGTGCAGCCTAAACTACTGGGCCGATTTTGACGAATTTTGGCATACATGTCCAGAAAAAATCATACCTCGAGGCGAAATCGAGAAAAGAATTTTGGCTTCTAATTTGGAGGCGCTTTCTCCCAAAAACACTAAAAAAACGTTGATAAAACTTGTTCTGGAAAACAGTTCCGACAATTTTGATTTTAAAAAAATCTACAATTTAGTCAATTTTAATATGAATCTAGCGATATGTTAAAGTACCCCATACACGGACAAAATGTTGATGCGCAATCATTTTGACCGTGTATGGGGCTGTTTGATATTTGACCGTGTATGGCCCAAATTTGCCCGACATTAGGTCTGCGCTAAATGTTTGATCGTGTATAGAAGCGATGCTGATTTGATCGTGTAGATGAACGATGCTGTTTTCCCGGGAAATATCTAGTCTCTGAGAAAGTAGCTTTAAAGGGCAATGCTGTCAGGTATAAATTGTGTTGACCCAACGAAACATTGAATTGAGCCAACGCGTGTTATCAAGCGAAACGCAGCATTGAGTTTGTTGGACATCACATTATCTTATTGTCCCTTTCACCACCTTAAGAGGGAACTATAAATATTATAGGAGTGTTATTAAGTTGTGGGGAGCGCCAGATTACTTAGTTTCGCCACTAACATTATCCGTGTTATTAGCGAGAAGTTGATTTTGTTTAATTACTGTCCAAGCCATGAGTTACTTTTCCTCACTTCCAATAGTAGGAAAATTATTGTTTTACCCAAAACGGTTTTTTTTCGAGATTACAACGGAATTATCCGTTTTGGGTGTGTTTAAGACCTCCTGAGTGGTTTTCAGCATGACGTCTGTATGTGTGTGTGTGTGTTATCATCGTAGCGCCCAAGGTGTTTAACCTAGAGAGTTGAAACTTGGCAGAAAAATCATTCCTTACCTGAAGTGGTGTCGCCCATAAAAACAAATTTTTCCGCCATCTTGAACCCAGTTTGCTGAGTTAACAAAAATTTTAAAAAAAACTATAATTGCTCCTGATCGAGTTGTAATTTAGCACAAATGTACATCTGTGTATGACAAACAAGCCCACCAAATTTCATGTTGATATTGGCCGCCATTTTGAAGTTACCAATTTTTTAATTTTTAAACTTTGACGGTTAATAATACCGAAAGTATATATAGGATTTTGACATATAGCATATCGTCGGAACCGAAAAAAATGAAGGAACAAATATAAATATATAAAAACCGATGAAATTCCATTAATTAGTTTAAAATTTATAAGCGAATATAATAATTTATTAGTGTCGATAATTTTGATGACGTCAAAGTTTGTTTACATCTGTCAAAATACCGCCAAACTTTAAGTAATTAAATAAAATGCAGGTATTAATAATATGTGTTTTTTTATTAGTTCAGAACGGTTACCCATCCAAGTACTGACTTCTTCTGCTGCGAAGCGTCACTTTCAGAGGCCACTTTAGTGGTTTGGCCACTTTAGTGGTTAGGCCACTTTAGTGGTTAGGCCACTTTAGTGGTTGGGCCACTTTAGTGCCTCTGAAAGTGAGTAAAAGTTCTGAGGTACCCCGTACCCGATTTTTTATTGCTGTTAACTCATAAACCGCATTCATTGATAAGCAACATAATTGCATAATACGGGGTTTTATTGCAAATCACAATGAAACTTGAGATAATGTATTATCATTATCAGACACTTAACAACTTTTATAGTTTTGAAATTGATAAAATGTAACATTTTATCACCCCTACATAGGAGAAAGTGAAAAATAAATGAAGATTTAGACTACAGAAGGATTAGACGACCTTGTTGAGTATATTTATAAAAAATAATAATATTTCGCAGCTTATTGTAATCATTAAATAAATAAATCATTGAGATTAATGTTTTGAAGTTGTTTTAAATACTTGTGGTAAATGTAACATATTATTTGATTTATATACAATTATATTTGTTTTATTTTCCTCTATTGATAAGGTCGCCTCAACAACAAAATCAATATCACATGAAATAACATGGTGCAATAACATAGAAATTTGATGAAACTTTTATTTCATAATAAAGTAATATCGATCTTAATAAAAACGTTTAGATTAACACCTTTCTGTTTTTAAAATTTCATGTTGAATGGATGTCTTAATAGGTGTAATAAAAAACAATTCTATTTCAAATCTCTTACATGGGACGTTTCGACCATTTTATAGGGTCATCTTCAGTCAGTTCTTTATTATATTAGTGGTGAATTAAAAAAACTATCTCCATGAGAGAGGGTCTTAATTAAGTTAGTTTTAATTAAAAGTATTATAATAATAATTATTAACATTATTAAAGGTCACAGAAACATATTACTAAAATAACAAAATAATTACATTAAAATTAAATAAATTGGTAAGGCGTGAAATCTCACGTAAAAAGGTCACCAGTAAATCAGGTCAGGTTGCTATTCTTATTTTTTCTATGGCCCAGCAGACCGCACATTTTGCATATTTTTCTATATTTTTAGTAATAGCGGAAGTACGGTTTTAGGGGGGGGGGA
>KZ653636.1:605380-628041 GCA_001010745.2 Gerris buenoi | reverse complement strand
GGGGGGACACGAAAAATTTCGATGTTTTTTGACAAAATGGCGCCGAAAATTAAACACTTCCCCCAAGTGGTATATATATTTGTAATCTACTCTTCAATACCTTTCATTTGATACCCCACTTAAAATTTAAAAAAAATATTTTTTTCTCGCGATGTGAATTATCCGCCATTTTGAATTTGAACAGCTGATTATTTTGAGTTCTCTATATTTTTCCTGTGTGCGCGTCAAAACGATCTTTAATACTGGTAAGTTTCACGCTTTTATCTCTTTTGGTTCAAAAGTTATTGGAACCGTACAGAGTGACAGACAGGCACATGAACGAAACTATAAGGGTATCTTTTTTTTGGTTTTACCAACGAAACCCTAAAAAGAGAGATGTTAATTGATAGTTAAAGAAAAGTTTTTCTTTGGCTATCAATAAAGCCTTCTACCCAGTGGGTATATCAAGGGTTAAAGAAAAACACATTATTTTGACAAATTGTTTATTTTATTTAATCTTACCAAACACGTCTTGAGTTTACTTCTTATTTTTTAAACAACAAATAAACTAATTTGATTTATTTCATTATAATAATGGAAATAAACTTCTAATATATTATTAAATACTGATAGTGTAAAAAAAAGAAAAGTAAATATTTCACTAATCCAAACCTATAACATTCTTGAAAACCACACATTAAAAAAAATAATAATTTGCGTTGTCACCAAAAATACACAAAGTGGAAAAGTTATAGCTTTCTAGGTAGCGCGAAACTGGTTTAAAAATTGATATCACAATTAACACCTCACAAACTAACTAGTGAAATGCCTAAAACAAGATTATAGTGAGTAGAAGTGACAGTGAAATACAGATGTGCAGGTGAAATACAGTAATACCCAGACTTAACTCAGAGTAAGGAAGGGTAGAGGCAACTACTGATAATAGCACTGTCAAGTGACAGTCTGAGAGAAACAATATCAATATCCCTATAAAAACTCGATATTTATCTATAATCAGCTGATATACAGGGTGGCACAAAGTATGGAAACCCCTGAATAACTCGTCAAGAATGCATTTTTTTTTTTTTTTTTTTGAAAAAAGTTAAATACAAAATTTTTAGGATTTTTCCTCAAGAGAAGGGAAGGGCTGAAATAACCTTGAAGGTCTTGGTCAAGGGCGTTGTGTAGGCTATGGTCAAGGCCACTGCTAAGGGGAAAATTTTGGTTATTTCACAATCCGCAATACAAATTAGGGTTTCCCATTGGAAAAACAATTTTGACCTTAAAGGCCATGCTCAAGGTAATATTTTACATAAAATTTCCGGCTCTTTTCATATCTAAAATAAAAAATGGGGGTTCCAATTTAAAATAACAAAGTTGACCTTCAAATGACCCTGAAGGGCAAGTTTAAGGTCAAATCCAAGGTCACCATTGAATAGCTAAGGAAAAATCCTGAAACTTTTGTATTTAACTTTTTTTTAAAAAAAATGCATTTCTGACGAGTTATTCAGGGGTTTCCATACTTTTGTGCCACCCTGTATTGTGTGATATTTCTTTAAATTGTACCTTTTTTTTTATAAATACACTTTAATTTTTGTTGTTAACCTTATTTACTTTATTTTAATTATATAACGGCAATAACTCCGTCAATGAACATATTACAGTTGCTCGACAACAAAAAGAAATCTTGTACAAAGTAAAGTCGTCTTCTAAACCAGTCACATCACATGTTGTTGCTCTTACATATTTGATATTTTAATTCATTTTACTTTATTTTTAATTCAAAATGATTTCAGATGAGTAAATACTAAAATAAGTACTAGATAAATGGTGCAAATGAAGTATTTTATTTATATTTTACTGATACATTTTAATTATACATATTTTTCATCACACTGTCACTTTAGTTCAGGTTAAGCTCGCTAGAGAGGTTTAGTATGGGGGGAGAGAATAATGAACCACTTTTCAAATCAGATTGTTCCCTCTACCCTTTCCTTACTCTGAGAAATATAACTAAAGTCTGTGCCAAACGAGAGTTAGTGTGTTGACAGCAAGGAAAATCAAGTGACATACGTGGTGTGATCAAAAAGTATCCGACCCTAATTTTTATTGGCCACACAAAGGAAGCTGTGGGGGCGAGGCTTGGTGTACGGTTGCAGGCATGCCTAGTGTGAATGCTCATTTTTTTGTACGTATGCAACACGAGTCTGTGGGCGATAGGCTATTAATTAGTGAGCCAGTGCGAGTGAGTGTCGTCGCTTTTTGCTTTCTGACAAAATAACGGAAAAAGTCGAACAGCGTTACTGCATCCATTTTGTTTTAAGATCGGTGATTCTCACTTGTTAAATCTTGCGGATTGTTTTCATTTGAGAATCGCCAAGCTAAGAAAATAATGGATGCAGTAACGCTTTTCGACTTTTGCTGTTATTTTGTCAGAAAGCAAAATGCAACGGCACTCACTCGCACTGGCTCACTAATCAATAGCCTACAGCTGACTGACTCGTGTTGCACACGTACAAAAAATTGATCATTCTCACTAGGCATGCCTGCAACCGTACACAAAGCCTCGCCCCACAGCTTCCTTTATTTGGCCAATAAAAATTAAGGTCGGATACTTTTTGATCACACCACGTACATATTGGCCAACCTCTCTGAGGGAAAAAATATTTATCTTTGCCTAGTTGGCCCGTACTTATGTCTGGGAAAATCTTACACTCTCATTGGCTCCCCACCCCATTTGCTAGTTTTTCCCGTGCTATCAACGCACTAACTCATGTTTGGCACTAACTGACAGACAGTAGTCTGGGAGTTAATAGTATTCAAAATTATTCTGAAAACTCCACATGGAAGCACTTTTGGTTTGGAAACCAAAACAGTTTTTAAAACTCTATTGAAAATGGAAATGTAGCAATTGTTTTAGTTTTTGTACTGAATTCCAATACAAGTTACTTATTTGAATTTATTTTTCGGACTTGGTTTGAGAAAGAAGTTTGATCACGAATTTTCTATTTGGACTATACTAAATTGTTCTTTGTACATTATTCTAATACCTGGATAATTTTAAGATAACTGCAAAGTGGTTTTATTTTTTTTTTTTCCTCATATAGGCTGGCCAATCTGATCTGTCCGATTTACAAAGTATAATAGCATGAGTATAGCTATTGGGAGTTGGCATCCTAAAAAATAGAATTAAAATGAATTGGAAGTAATAGTTAGTTAACGGAAGAACAGGGTAAGAAAACAGGAACAAAATGTTTACGAAGCGGAAGCTTTAACAAATCAAAATTTACCATAATAAAATAATAATGGTATGTTTAGATTAGTGAGATTTTTACTATAAGTTTTTCTTTTTTTTGCTAATAATAAATAACAAATTTAAATATATTAATATTTCCTTCGATATATAAATTCTTCAATCTCAACATCTTAGTCAAGACCAGTTCTTAGAATTTCGTTTTTTTTTTTTTTTTAAAAATCCATTAAATAAGAGCTCAATATGTAAAGAATATAAATCCACAAGAAAACACAAATAAGTGGTTTATGTTCATAATTTATTTCTGGCATCTGAGTTTTATATATATATATGCTAGGATTAATTAAACACTGATTTTCTTGCTGTTAAACATTTAACAAGTTAATCCTTAGTTAATTGTTTAACAATTGGACACACTACACACAAAAAATGACTGTAGTATCTGAATTGGTCACAATACTAATATTAGCATTATATTGTGATCTCAAAGGGACCGTTTATTTCATCTCTCAATTTAAGACAGAAAAAAATGTATGGAATTATCTCCAAAAGTTCATGTTTGGGATATTATCCTAGTAGATCAGTTAGTTTTAATACAGTCACCGAAAGTTAGCATTAAGGAACTTAAATATTAAGAAACTGTATTTCCAAAAGATAGTTTGATCTTTTTTTTTTTTTTTTAATGTATAAAATGAAGTATTATATTGCAAAAATTATAAATATAATACTTATCTAAGTTGAAATATTGTTGACAATACATGTTTTTGATTTATTGATCATTAGTGGCATTGTTTAACAAATAATAGCAATGAATATTGATATAGAACGGTAGAGTTGTCGAGGAAACTTCAAAACCCAAACGCATTAGAATATTTGAGCCTTTTTTTTAGTTAAAGACGACCACTTATTTACGTTAAAAATGGATATTTATTTCACTGGATTTTCAAAATAAATAAATAAAAAAAATAAAAAAATTCATGAACTGGTCCTAAATAAAGGTAACTACAATATAATAATAACTAACAAAACTTTTATAAACTAAATATACATCGAATATAAAATTAACAAAACAATTACAAATTACAAATATTTGAAAAAATATAAATATAATTCATTCTCGATCAGTCTTCTACAGTAAATATTTTTCATTTCTCCATTCCATATTGTGTGACTAGAGATTCATAATACTTTTGATATTGTTTTTATTTATGTTATACAATATTTATTAATTTTAAAGGATAAGATAGTATGAGAGGTTTTAAGACAACACTAGAGTTATAGGAAGGGTAAATAAGAGGACGGTACGATTAAAAAAACTTAACAATTCTGAGAGCAACTCCTGCAGGAAAATACTCCCTTGAGAGATGGTGCTGGCATCAATGTATCTACTGCCAACTATAAAATAACTTTAACTTCCTCTCACTTATTAACTTAATTATAAACCAGTTTCGTCCAATCAGGACTTATTAAGTAGCTCATAACATAATAACTTAAAATCTCACTTATAATACCCACTCACGTAAAATATGTAGGGCATAATTTGCAGAAGAATTAAAAATTCGCACATAATGCTCTCCTGAAATTCGGGGGTCATTTTATGCTAGTGCGCATTGCACAAAAGATTTTGTTTTTATTGTTGATTAGGTACTTTTAAGAATAAAACATCGGGTACGAGTAACTCGTAACTTTTCTCAATTAGGAGGATTATTTGAATTTTCATGGTATTTTGACAAATGTAAACAAACTTTGAAGTTTAACAAAAGTACCACACTGATTAATAATTACGGTAGCTTATTACTTTTAAACCAATTAATGGAATTTCATCAGGTTTATTTTCATATTTTTTTTCCTTATTTTTTACCAGTTGTCAAAGTTTCAAACTTAAAAAATATATAAATTCAAAAAGGCGGCTGATATCAAAATTAAATTTGATAGATAATGTTTGCCACAGGCACATTCATGCCAAATTTCAACTCGATATGACCTTGATTTTCAATTATACAATTTTTGCCGACTCGACAAACTGAGTTCATGATGGCGGAAAATGTTGATTTTCCAGGAGGCACAACTAAAAGTAAGGACTGATTTTTCAGCCGAGTTTCAACTCTCCAGGTTAAACACCCTGGACTACAATGATAACATACATACAGACATCATGCTGAAAACCACTCGGGGTGTTTTAACTACATTCAAAACAGACGATTCATTTGAAATCTCAAATAAACACCCTTAATCAAGGGATTCTTAATTTACTGTGATCATTTTAAAAAAATAGAACTTTTTTTTTTTTTTCTCGAAAAGTTTACCATTTTTGGGATATTCCCCTGCAAAATGAAATAAACCAAAGGAATAGAAAGTACTACTGCAGGAGAAGTAGTAGAGTCGTTGGTTGAGTTAGTATGAAGGAGTTAAGAGGAGTACAGCTGTGTGGCAGCTGAAGACTGGAGTTCAACTTGACCCATCTTGAAGGTGAGTTTCTGTAGCCAGAGAAGTAAGGTAGAGTTGTGACTGGACTGGACTACACTCTGCTGGCAGCTCGGCTGCGGCAGGCTCGGGGCGTAGTTGTTACAGCACTGGAGTCTCATCTGCAGCTGACCGGGTAACTGTAACGTAACAATGTTTCCAACCAATCATAATAATAACTAGTGATGGGGTGCATTAACAACTCACGTAGAAATCTGCTTTTATATCACCCGAAATATCTTCTCAATAATGATTCACAGAAAGTCTGCCATTCTTATTCAACCTCAAGAAATCATTCAAATTATTTTGTCTATTATCTTTATTTAATAATATTATCGCAGGCTATTTGATTCGGCATTTGTGGTCAATATTTATCAAATGGTTATTGTAGGCTCGCTATGCTCGCCTGTTTTTACAGCATTTATATATAATCGGCAGTATTTACATATGGCTCGCTGCGCTCGCCTTTTTGATTCGGCATTTGTAGTCAATATTTATTAAATGGTTTTTGTAGGCACGCTACGCTCACCTGATTATACATTATTCGCACGTAATCAATATTTAATACAATTAATGCAAGGCTTGCTATGCTCGCCTGTTTGATTTAGCATTTGTAGTAAATATTTATTAAATAAGGTTATTGTAGGCTTGCTGCGCTCGCCTTATTATGTGGCATTTGTTCGTAATCATTATTCAATACAATTAATGCAGGCTCGCTACGCTTGCCTGTTTANGCATAGTTCTCTAAATAGGTTGTCAAACGCTTTACTTAAGTCACAGGCTGTTAGATGTACATATTTCTTTTTTTCAAATCCTTCTAGAGCTTTATCAACAATTTTCATTACTGCTAATACTGTAGACTTGTTTTCACGATAACCATACTGACATTGTGCCAAGTATCCATTGGATTCTAGGTGATTTAACAATTGCTTTTTGACTATCTGTTCTAGAACTTTGCCTAGTGTAGGTACTATTGATACAGGTCTGTAGCTATTAGGATTGCTTTTGTCCCCTTTTTTAAAAATTGGCACTACTTTTGATAGTTTCAATACATCAGGAAATAATCCTTCAGCTATGCATTTATTCATTAAATCTGTCAAAGGAGTTAAGATAACATCAATTATTTCTTTAAGAAATTTATTTGATATGCCGTACGCATCTTTACTAGTAGAGTTGCTGAGTTGTTGAACTGTTTTCCTAACTTCCTCTTGATAATAATATATGTAAAATTATAAGAGTTAGGTATTCCTATCCTACTTTTTAAGATCTTTAAATTGATTTATATCATGTCATACTGACTAAAAACTTTTTGTCCTCCACCTTATTGGCCGCCATTTAAAAATTATTGACTCTTTTCCTTCTTTTATTTACTTTTAGATTAATGTAGGTATAACATGCCATGAGGTATGTTATACCATTTAGCATTTGTAGTAAATATTTATTAAATAAGGTTATTGTAGGCTTGCTGCGCTCGCCTTATTATGTGGCATTTGTTCGTAATCATTATTCAATACAATTAATGCAGGCTCGCTACGCTTGCCTGTTTATACGGTATTTAAAAAAAATCTTAAGTTATGAATGTTTCTTTCAGCATTTGTAGTAAATATTTATTAAATAAAGTTTATGCTAAAGTTTTGATGAAATTTGGTTATATTGGCCAGCATCTTATTAAGATAAGATAAGATAAGAATTTTAAGTCCATTAGGTTTTCTCACGAAAACATTAGGATACGTCAAATATTTTTAACTAAATTTTTGAGTCCAAAAATTCCGTTACACTATAAAACACATTGTTATGTAAAAGCTCTTTAACTTTCTGTTTAAACTGTAAAAATGGCAACTCAGATGTCTCTTTGTTCAGCTTATTAAACATTTTTACGCCNATTCATTAAATCTGTCAAAGGAGTTAAGATAACATCAATTATTTCTTTAAGAAATTTATTTGATATGCCGTACGCATCTTTACTAGTAGAGTTGCTGAGTTGTTGAACTGTTTTCCTAACTTCCTCTTGATAATAATATATGTAAAATTATAAGAGTTAGGTATTCCTATCCTACTTTTTAAGATCTTTAAATTGATTTATATCATGTCATACTGACTAAAAACTTTTTGTCCTCCACCTTATTGGCCGCCATTTAAAAATTATTGACTCTTTTCCTTCTTTTATTTACTTTTAGATTAATGTAGGTATAACATGCCATGAGGTATGTTATACCTCATGCTTATCCTCAAGCAGGAAAACATACTGCTCTCCCTTATTGCGTAAATAACTATTGTGACAGTTGTGGATCCTTTTAGGGTAATAAAAAATCTTACTCGGATTTTTATATCAAGTGGCTTGAAAGTCTACAAGCATTTTGGCAGCCGATTTCTTCAGTCGACCTCGAGTCTCGGACCTCGGTGGGTGATTACGTCTACCCAATGCTTTGAAGGATCATTGACGGATTATGGATTTTGACGGATTGATGCATTTTGACTAACTAGCACAGATGTTAATAACGTTCACCGGAGTAAAGAATCGGGTGGAAAATGCTTCAAGACTTGACCGGTATCTCTCTCTGAAGAGGAATCAGCTCTATCCATTATACTTATACCTTTCCCTTGCATCACTTTCAGAGGCTTCAAACGTTGCCACTTGATATAAAAAGAGTACGATTCATTATTACCCTAAAAGGATCCACAACTGTCACAAACTATTAAAAAAAGAGTACAATTTAAATTGATTGTGCAATAAATATTTAAAATCAAGAAAAACAAGGCAGCAAAGGAAACATTTCTGCCTCGTTAATTATCAAAGCCTATCCTCGCCTTCGGCTCGGAGGCTAATCTAATCACTGGTCAGTAAAATTGCATTTTTCTGCCTTGTTACATAAATAGCCATTGTACATTAGAATATAGTTAACAAGTATAAGAGAGTATACAACATACTGGAAGGTGATGTGAGCTGAGTACAGGATTCCACAGAGGAAGAAGTTTGCTCAGTATGGAAGACTTGCACTCCAGCAGTGCTTCCAGCAGACTCATAAAGTGAAGATTCACCATCTCGGCAAGCTGGTACAGACAACAAAACACTTACTAGTATAGTAGAGTAAAACCTTACAAGTAATCCAATAGAGTAAGCAGTGGGTACACCCTGTAGCAATTACAAACATCTATTTTTACAAATATGTACAGGGTGGGCCAAAAAAAAAAACTCTTTGAACACTTATAGCTCAGCTTCAGTAGTAGGTAGACTTATGTGGTTTGCGGGGTCTGAAAACTACATTCTTCTACTATAAATTCCATATCTATAACTTTAAAAACTATTATCTACGACTTGCATTGTAAGTGGACTTTACATTGCTAATAACAGGGCGGTAAGTGTTACTTCCCTCCCTTGGGAGTGAAAAAACAATCAATCAACAATGAAAAAACAACTTAAAAGGTAATTTTTAAGTATTATGTTGGTAGTAATATTTTTTTTTTGTTTTTTTTTTAAGCTGTTTAGCTAATTTTTCAGGAAGGTTACTTTAGGTTATCATACAAAGTCTTTAAATTAAAAACAAACTAAACGTAATTAAATTAAAAGCGTATATTTAGTATAAAAATTGTTATTTCAATAAATCAAGTAACTAAATATTAGTTTAAGGTGTTTAAATTACGTGAATTTGTAGGTAAAACTTTTTAGCTACAACTAACAAACTTACAGTTATCTCCCTCGGCCATAAGGCCTCGGGAGCTAATGAAGTTTTCTCCTTCGGCGTTGCCTCAGGAGAAAACTTAACCTCAAGCCAGAAAACATACTTCTCTCCCTTGTTGCGTAAATAATAACACTTCCCACTTATCTAACCCCCCCCCCTCCACCATAATATTTATGATAATTTATTCTATCAAAAGTATACTACCAGACAAGATTACTACCCTGGCAACAATTTTTTTAAGACCTTATTTCAAACCGTTATTTCATGGCTTTCACACTATAGTTTTTACTTTCTCATATAAAGAGAAAGTATTGTGATGGCGCGAAAATTCGATTTTGAGATTTTGATGGATTTACACGTTTTGAGGTCCCCTGAGTCCAAAAAAGTGGTTTTTAANGCTGTGTGGGTCAGACCTCCGACAAGGATCCAAGATAACAGCCTCATATGAGCAACGCAGTCCAAGAACTCCCTCGGGCTACAACACACAAATATAATATCAACTGTCTCATCATTAAAAACTGCTAAAGTAGACATAATTATATTTCTAATAAAAAAGTGTTTTAGAATAAAAAAATAAAGAAATAAGGGAATAAAAAGTTAGAAAAAACCATGGTCTAATCTAGTGTGAGAGAGAAAAAAAAACTACGAGAAAATCATGTTAAAGTATTATAAGTGTGTAATTGAAATTTCTAATTTATTTTTAATATACAAAAACCTATGAAAAACAGATGCTATATAAAACAGAAACCAGAGTGAAATGAAAATAGAGGATAAAGCAAATTAGTAAAGTGTAGCAAAGATGGAAGAACATTGGAAAATTGGCCAATGAGCATTGAAAGTCTTAGTACTTGTAAATGAGTAACGGTGCAGGAAAGTAAAAATAAAAAATTAAATGCCGTTTTCCCGGGAAAAATCTAGTTCCTGAGATAATAGCTTAGAACGCGGATGGAGAGAGCCCGAGTTCAATTCCCCGCCCGGGAGAAGTTATTTTTATGATATTTTTGATGAAATTTCCAATAGTAATTAAATATACATATATGAGAAAGTTTGTTTGAGTTGTCTCGGACCAATTTTTTAAGTTATAGAAATGAAATTTTAAGTAAAAACAAATGTATTTTTCTGACCCCACAAACCCCATATCTCTATCTACTACAGAAGCCGAGCTATAAGTGTTCAAAAAAGTGCGAAATTTATGCTCTGATTCTGAACAAAATCTGTTTGTTAGACTTTGAAAAATTGATATTTGGCAGATTTTTATGTTTGCACATGCTCAATGTTATCAAGTCATCACACAGGACCACATAGGGGGTAACTCACACAATCCTTAAAATTTCGATTTAAATAAAATTATAATTACAATTTACAACGGAAGACAGACAGAGAAAAATAGACTTCAGCCCCGGAAGTCTATTTTTCTCTGTCTGTCCCCCCGTTGTAAATAGTAATTATAATTTTATTTAAATTAAAAATTAAACTTTCCGTAGTATGGATACTACCAAAAACTTAAAAATGGAATTTCTTAAAATGTTTTCAAAACCAAATGATGGAAATATCTCACGCTTGTACACGTGCAGTTGCTATGACTCATCTGATGATGATGAAATTCACATGGCATTATCATAATGTTCCTCAACTACCCTTCACATTCGAGCAAAATTGAACCATTAGGTCACGATAAATTGACATTTGGAAAATTTTATGTTTGCGCCAGTGCAGAGACAACTAATTGATCTGCAAGCAATGAAATTCATCGGAGACCATTTTTGGCCTAATCCAAGTAATCCATAAAAATCCAATGAAATTGAGGTATTTATGAGTGTGGCAAGGTTACGTGGGACTGAAAAATAAATTCAGCAAGGTCTAAAATGTAAAAAGCTAGAGGAAATTTTGATTTTTGGAGAGGAAAGCTGCCCCCGCTACGTTGGTAGACTGAGATGCAATATATAAAGAAGTAAAGTAAACACATGGGAGACTAACCACTTTAGAATGGGAGACCAGCTGAAGGATGCTGGGCGTCACTTTGCCCCAGAAGTCAAATATGATGCTCATAGTGACGGCATTGGAATCACTGTTGGTGAAGTTAAGAGCAGCTGACTGTTCCAGATACACTGTCCACAGCTGCACACAATCAATATACTCATAGACATCATATACAAATATAATAATAGTTATTTATGCAACTAGGGAATAATGTAAAGCATTATTGATTCCTGAGGCAAAGCCGAAGGAATCAAGGCATCTAAATCCCGAGGTGAATCGGAGGGTATTAGATATTTTAATTCCCGAGGGGAAGCCGAGGGATTAATATCAATTAGCTCCCGAGGCGAAGCCGAGGGAGATAATTATAACAAGGGAATAATAATGCATTATTCTCGAGGTACATACAACATTTTATCTCCAGAAAAAGCGCTATATAAGATTTATACAACAAAGAAAACATTGAATTTCTTTATTAAACGAATTTAATACAGATATAAAACAATATAAATTATTTAAAGCAATTAATAATGACTTTTAAAGTAATAAAAAAGATAGTAATCCATAAAAATTTCATAAAAATCCAATGAAATTGAGGTATTTATGAGTGTGGCAAGGTTACGTGGGACTGAAAAATTAATTCAGCAAGGTCTAAAATGTAAAATGATAGAGGAAATTTTGATTTTTGGAGAGGAAAGCTGCCCCCGCTACGTTGGTAGACTGAGATGCAATATATAAAGAAGTAAAGTAAACACATGGGAGACTAACCACTTTAGAATGGGAGACCAGCTGAAGGATGCTGGGCGTCACTTTGCCCCAGAAGTCAAATATGATGCTCATAGTGACGGCATTGGAATCACTGTTGGTGAAGTTAAGAGCAGCTGACTGTTCCAGATACACTGTCCACAGCTGCACACAATCAATATACTCATAGACATCATATACAAATATAATAATAGTTATTTATGCAACTAGGGAATAATGTAAAGCATTATTTCCAGCGTGACAGAGTTGATTCCTGAGGCAAAGCCGAAGGAATCAAGGCATCTAAATCCCGAGGTGAATCGGAGGGTATTAGATATTTTAATTCCCGAGGGGAAGCCGAGGGATTAATATCAATTAGCTCCCGAGGCGAAGCCGAGGGAGATAATTATAACAAGGGAATAATAATGCATTATTCTCGAGGTACATACAACATTTTATCTCCAGAAAAAGCGCTATATAAGATTTATACAACAAAGAAAACATTGAATTTCTTTATTAAACGAATTTAATACAGATATAAAACAATATAAATTATTTAAAGCAATTAATAATGACTTTTAAAGTAATAAAAAAGATAAAGTTCAACAAAAGCTAAACAAAAGTAAACAATGCATCGTAGAATGACTCGCAATACAGCTGGGAGTTTAAAAGCAGCGCTGCCAACCTGATTTCAACAAATGCATCACATTTGCCATTCATTCTCTACTATTTACAAAATAATTAGGTTGGCGAACGTGGATTATAATCCCGTTTTCACATTATTTCCCTGTTTTTACATTATTTCCCTTTTTTTAAGAACAGGGATGAAAAGACCAACATTATTACCTATAAACTAGCCCTGAAAAGTTACTTTTTGTCCCTACTGGAGATAAAGTGAATTTACCTGGCAGAGTACGAAGGCGTGGAAGAGTGAAGACATGTGCAGTACTGAAGCCTTGGACTGTTCAGCAAAGCCAGCCATGATGACCTGAACATGGTCTGCTATGTGACACGCTGCCTCCTGAGGCACCGGCTGACAGGGGTTGCTTAGTAGAGCTGTGTGGGTCAGACCTCCGACAAGGATCCAAGATAACAGCCTCATATGAGCAACGCAGTCCAAGAACTCCCTCGGGCTACAACACACAAATATAATATCAACTGTCTCATCATTAAAAACTGCTAAAGTAGACATAATTATATTTCTAATAAAAAAGTGTTTTAGAATAAAAAAATAAAGAAATAAGGGAATAAAAAGTTAGAAAAAACCATGGTCTAATCTAGTGTGAGAGAGAAAAAAAAACTACGAGAAAATCATGTTAAAGTATTATAAGTGTGTAATTGAAATTTCTAATTTATTTTTAATATACAAAAACCTATGAAAAACAGATGCTATATAAAACAGAAACCAGAGTGAAATGAAAATAGAGGATAAAGCAAATTAGTAAAGTGTAGCAAAGATGGAAGAACATTGGAAAATTGGCCAATGAGCATTGAAAGTCTTAGTACTTGTAAATGAGTAACGGTGCAGGAAAGTAAAAATAAAAAATTAAATAAAAATAATAATAATAGGGAAAGTAAGTACTTTTTTTTTTTTATAGATTATTAAGAATGTAATATATTACCTTGTTATGAAATTACTTTTTTCTTTAATATTTCCCCACCTTGCCCTACATGAATGTAAAAAAGAAAAACAATTTTGAGGGAAACCCCCAAGAGAACAAGACAAAAGCAAAAAACAAGAGGAGTGAGGTTCAAACCCCCTGGACTCACAATGATTTTTTATAGGAGATAAAGACAAGGTAAATTACATTTTTTTTTGGTAAATTTTTGGTGGGGCAGAAGATGTTGGGGCACAAGTTGGAGGAAGGCCAGACGGAGGCCCTGATGGCTGCCCGGGTCGTGAAAAAATGGCCGTACCGGGCCCCCAGTGTTAATATAACTGTAAGGTAAACCGCGACGAGAAGAGACTGTAGGAATTTTAACCCAGACGCACCTAAACGAGGGCAGCGCCTAAAATTTGAAACTTCGTTTGGTTTTTTAATTTTAGCGACGCCTTTGTTTGGGCGTCGGGGTCGAAATACCTACAGTGTATTCTCCCCGGTTTACCTTATAACTGCCTGGTACGCCCTTATTTTTTTTCCGACCCAGGTAGCCACCAGGGCCTCCCGTAGCGCCTTCCTCCGACTTGTGCCCCAACATCTACTGCTCCACCCCGCACTGACCCCAAATTTTAACAAAGGCACTGTGATCATTCCGAAGAAGGCGTTTTTGTAATTCTCTGAATTCAAAAATTCCCGGACAGAAATCCACTGAAATTTTAAGTTCGACCATCTGTACACATTTAATATCAAATAAAAATAAGTGGACCCTATTGGGAATCGATAATGGTGCAAGAAATAATAGAATTTTATTTCCTAGTGGGATCACATTATTTACTACTATGTGACCATTCATCCAATATAGGACTCAAATATGCTATTTATACTAATTGTCAGACTATGGCCCAGTAAACTAAGAAAAATTTGCTGAACTAAATCAGAGTTTTTTTATATTTGACATATTTGTTTATTCTCCCTGACGGTCTTTGGCCAAGGGTATGTACGTTTCTAATGCATGTTGTTGTTATTGTATTATCTCAATTAAATAAACGTTTTTTTCTTTCATATTTGTTTATTGATGCTTATAAATAAAAATATCAACAAATCTGAACGTTACGGGTGGCTTATTTTCATGGAAAAAGGTTCGATTTATCGGTTTTTAAATAATTAGGTTTAACAAAAAAGTAGCATCTACCTTAGCGGTTTCAAAAAATTACTTTATTTTTAGTTTTTACTATTTTAAAATGCAACTTTAAAAATAAAATTGTTTGAAATATAAATTGAAGCTGGGACAATATCCTATCAGTATTTAAATAGACAACATTAAAAAAAAAAAAAAAAAAAAAAAAATCGTTTTCGAGAAAAAAGCGTCCCCAAATTTGGAGCTCTAATTCATTTCTGGATATCGCCTCGGGGTATGATTATTCTAAACAAGTATGCCAAATTAAAATCGGCCCATTAGTATAGGTTGCATGTCTCTGAACAGACGAAATATTACAGAAAGACATTTTTTTATATTTAAAAAAAAAAACAAAAAAAAAACTATTTTGGTTTCAGGGGACCTCAAAATGCGTAAATCCATCAAATTCTCATAATAGAATTTTCATTACCAGATAGATTTTAAATTATTCTGAATTTTATAATGTTAAAATGTGCCAAGCTTCAATAATATTAGATAAATATTAATTACTATTAGTGTTAAATCCCTAATTTTCTCTGGTCCTGTACTTAATAATTAAATAAGATTAAATATATGTATTTGATATATAATTAAATAAAATAAATATTTTTACTAAGTTAAATAACTATATAAAATATAATATACTAAATTAAAAGAATGTATTAATAATAAAATAAAATATAATAAAGTTTTATACACTAAAAACTCATTTATCTGTATCGAATGGGAATAATTAGTTGCAGATAGCACAGCAAACCGAGTAAATACGTGCATGTAAAATATATAAGGTTTATATGTATTTGTGAACGAAAAAACCCACTATTTCATGATAAACAAATTTCAAGTGTATAATAGAAATTCTATTATAAATTTTTTGATAAATTTTTAATAGATCTAATTTGTTTAGTTCAGAAATGTGAAAAAAGGAAAAATTCTCAAATTCCTAAAAGTAAAATAAATAGAAAGGTCAAAGAATAAAAGAAATGGGGGAAAAGAAATATCTGCAAAACTAAGTACGAATAAAATTAATTTTTACTCCTTTTTATCCAACGTTGGCAGGCTAAAAAGTAAAACAAGTGGTCATTTAATATAAAAATCAATTTAATTAAAATGATTAATAAGTTTGTAAATATTATAGTTAATTATTTTCTTTAGTTCCTTCTCCTTTCTATGCTGCGACTGTGGAAACACTTTAAAGTGTCAATTTTATTTAAAAAAGTCTATGTATAACATGTACGTATAAAAAGTATCCAAACTTGAATTTGCCTGTGTACTGTAGTGATGCTAGGCCAGTGCAATCTCTCAGCTAGGCTTTGGCCATCTATTTTTTACCCTCTCAACATTAAGATCAGTAAAGATTCTGCTCATGAAGTAGTAGTAGTAGTTAGACAGGAAGGACAAACCCCTTGTTGGAACCTGGCAACCAGGCCACATTAGGCCTGTTTTACTAACCCTGCGATAGAGAGTTCCTGCCTTGGCGATACATTGTACTACCGAAGTAGGTACGATGCGGACGCCAGTAAGCTATTTAAATCAGAGTGTTGCGGTGAGGGTCTGACCCACGACCTTTATTCATCGATAGCTGGGAGAGTGCCTAGAGTACCTTGGCCACGCTGGCTCCTCTATCGTCCGCAGATGGAAGTTTGCGGGATGATTTGAACATGCTCGACTTTGTCTCTAAGTTGCACAGGACTTGCTGGATACTATCAACTGCTCAATCTTATGAATGGTTCCGCTTTGAGAATCACCGAGGTTTTGACAAAATTTGATGACCTTTGCTCGACTCGTTCGGTTATCTTGAGAGAAATCAAAATCCGACTAAGATGTACAGCAGCACCTCACTTAGCAGCCGAATCACCGGAATGCCAAAAAACAATTCAAGCATGAGCGTTAAGCTGTCTCCTTCCACTGCGCTCAGTGCTGCCAACTTAGTGTCACTAAAATGACCAGGAAAATTCAAGGTCGGATACTTTTTACACAGACCTCGTAAATGTTATTCTTATTAAGTGTATAATGTGCTGATGGGACCAGACGCTTGCACTATGAAACCCATCACCTACACTGCATTTGTATGCCTTAAGCCTAGTCCACACTACTAGACACATTGCTAGACATTTCTATAGACAGTCTCATCAGACATGTCTCGCAACGTGTCTATAGACGTCTCCTGAGACCGTCTATTGTCTAGGTCTAGCTTCCACACTTGTAGACACGTTGCGCAACATTCCTACCATTGCACCGTGTCTACCATTTAGAATGGAAAATCATAGACATGCAATTTTTGGTCTAGCAACGAGACCGTAGACGCCGTTTGTCTAGCCGATGTCTATAGGCAAATCGCTAAACATTGTCTCTGAGACCAAAATCGCGCAACATGTCTACTAGTGTGCACAAGGCTTTATAGTCCAGGAGATAGCGTACAAAAAAGTGTCTGACTAACATCAAGCTAGAATTCTGTGTATAAGTAAATATTTTGGTGCCTTTTAAGAATATGTAGTCTGCTAGTTCGCCTGCAGGACATACCTTGGCATTTGAAAAAAAATATATGCTAGCATTGGAGTCTGAAAGACAGTGAGAAATTTTCATGTGACGCTTTTTGGTATCTTTTATTAATTTATAATGTAGTTTATTTTCTTATTATTTATTTGACTCTGTCATGAAATGTTACCATATTTTAACGACAAATAAAGATTATTATTATTATTATTATTATTATTAACTCTTTTCGCGTTTATGTGCCAAAGTAAAGACATGAAAATTTCAAAAAATTTGAGCAGATTCTTGAGTTTGTAAATTATTATGTTGTGCACAAAGAAAGAAAGTACTTTTCTTCTTTTCCAGATTGTTAAGAAATAATCTTTTAGCTTTTTCACCCGTATTTTTATAATTAATGCAAAAAGGCCTTACCAAGTGAGATAGGGGGAGACCTTACACCGAATGCAGGTAGACTTGATTGCATACCTCCTATATTCTCCTAACTCCCTGTTACACGTGTAATGCTTTGTGGTGATGATTTTTAGTAACACTATTCGAGTTTATGAGCCATATCCCAGACATGAAAATGTCAAAAAAAAGATGAAGAGCCGCCATTTTCACTCTTTTTGATGAACAATGTGATTCTCATGATTCTGAGTAAAAAATTGGTTAGTTGACAAAAAAATCAAGTTGGTGATAGTTTGTCACTTAATAGGAGACCTCTTTGATTCGAAGTATTATTTGACCAACTATCCTACTAAGCGACAAACTACCATCAACTTGATTATTGGTCTACTAACTAAGTTCGTACTCAGGATCATGAAAATAACACTTTCCACCAAAATGAGCCGATCTCCACCGGTTTGTTTTTTCAAATGTCTATTGCCAAGCTATGTCCCAAAGACAAACATTAGCCGACCACATATACTTAAAAGGCACCAAAAGATTTACTTACATACAAAAATCTGCTTCATGTTAGTCAAACACTTTTTTGCACTTTATCTCCAGGGCTGTAGTAGAGTAAACAATCAAACTGATACTAAAAATATTTTATAAAATAGCAAAAACCAAAACATTTTCAACTCAATATGACATGTATGTTCAAAATAAATCGGATCTATCAGTTTTAATATTAAACGTTTGAGAATGTCTTCAGCATTCGTTTGAGGAATATAATGGAAAGTAGAGAGAGGTGAGTAGGTACCCTTGCTGTATGGTGGAGGGAGCATTGTAGAGCCACGGCAGGTATCTAGACACGGGTCTGTTGTCTCGAGCGCCTCCCCGAGCCATCTCTAGAGCCACAAACTGAGCCACACCGCTCTTCAGAGTGCCTCCCAGAGCGTCTTCGCTAGCGCCCAGGCTAACTCCCTTAGACTGAAACAAAACAACATCAGCTGAGCTTTGAACATTTCACTATCAATACACTAAATATTCATCTTTACTAAGTTTTTTTGAACCCTAGAATACTAACCATGGCCTTAACACTAACTAATTTTTACAAGAGTTGTATTTGTTATTACTTTTTAAAACTCTCATGTTTCAATTTTATTTTAGCGAGAAGAAAATTAAGCTATTGCAATGGCTTCAAAATTTTTGTAATGCGAATTTTTGAAAAAATTTTCCATGGAAATCCGTTTTAGGCCATTCTTAATCAATTCCTAATTTTAGCACTTTTTTTATGTATGTATGTATACATGTGTCACTCTAGACGATTTCTCCTCCTAAGGCCCCCATACACGATCAAACATGTTGTGCAAAAATTTGCTCAAACCTGATGCCGGCGAAAAAAAGTTAAAAAATCATGTTTGCGCAAACATCAAGCAGCCCCACACATGGTCAAAATGTTTGCGCAAAATGTTTGACCGTGTATGGGGGCCTTTAGGATGCACTTAAATTTTTCAAACAAATTTTAAAATGTCAATAATATCAAAAGAAAGGATGAGTTCGTTGGCCAGAATTTTTGGAGTTCATTTAGGGGTCACATTTTGACAATTAAGGGTCAAAAATAGCATAAAATTGTGTTTTTCCCATTTTACCCCCTTTTATATGAAAATATGATAAAAGTGTACATAACAACAATTACTGTACTCTTAAAGAGCTTTCCAACAATGTGCATGTTGAAGGGTAAATACTATTTTGACTTTTGTACCCCGTACCCGAGTGTACCCAAACATTAATTTTTCACCTATCCAAATTCTAAACCATTTTTTTAAGTCTAGACTTGTTCAAGGTCGACCCATTCTGTTATAGAGTCGTGTTATAGAGGTTAACTTCTCAAAACAACTTGTTATAGAGGTTCTGAGTTACATTGTGAATTGAAAAAATCTGAATGAAAAAATCGTGATATTGAGGTTGTTTGGATAATAATAGCCATGTTATAGAGTTTAATTTAACATTATATGTTTAATTTAAAATTACACTTGTAATTAAGGTTTTTGTGTTATTGAGGGTCGTGTAAGTGAGGTTCTACTGTATGAAGAATACAAAATCAACTAGTATAGTTTGAGTGTCAACTAAATGTGAGAATTTTAAAAACATCATTCAAGTATTGTTAGATTTATCAATTTAAGTAATATATTTAAAAATTGTATGATTATTTTTATACAATATACTATTGAAAGAAATGTTAGTTAATAATTTAAACAATTTTTGTAGAATGTTCTCCACAAATGGGGACGTCGCAAACGAGAAATAGGTTGTAGCTCAAAGTAAAAACGGCCTAAAAATAACTCTTGAGAATTTTAACTAAAACAAGCTTGTAGCTATGAAATGAATGTAGTTAAAGCTCTGGTGAAGAGTGAGGAGTCTGTGTTTTACACAACCAAGACGGCTCACTCTAAAATGACGATCATGGTAATTTTTACGAATGGCCAGTATTCTAGAGTTAAACAGGGGTTAACCTAGATAATGGTTGAGCACACTACAGGCTCAATTTTGATGAAATTTGGCTCAGAAAAATCAAATACTGAGTTATCACATTTTGTTTGTCTAATATATGTCTTTTATGACTATTTAATATTAAATATTATTAATTAGTTACAACAAATTTTATCATGCTGTAGTTGTATGCAGAAAGAGGGTTTTGATAAATAATAAAAAAAACAAAAAAAAAAAAAAACATATACATTGTAACCATACACAATAATTGATGGAAAAATACTTTATTTTGGATAATTTGCTTAGCTTGCAACACATGAGTGTTCTGCTTTTTTTTTTTTAGCTTGCTTACAGTTTTCTACCGCCGGCCCTAGATGGTAGTATTTCACCAAATAATTGGTAGGAAAAATGGTACTTCTTTAGATTGTTACTCCCCTATGATTTTTTTTTAGTATGACTGTAGTATGTGTGTAAATGGCAGACTAAATAACTATTAAGACAAAGGATGTAGTCCAATGTACTTATGAGACAAAGGAATATCACACTTCTGTTTCTATAAGGGGAGTAACAAATATAAAGAAGCGCAATCTGCCGACCTTCTTTAGATTGTTAAGTGCTGGAAAAATAAATCAAAAATAACTCTTAATGACAAGGTTTTAATATGGCCAGGAGATGGTCAAAATATAACCAAATGTTAATTCTTTCCTTTTCTTTGTTATGTAATTTTGCATCGATATATTTTTTTAAATCCTTTATATTAACTTCACTTTTGTGCCTGGGTGCCTGGGGGAGTGGGTGCCTGGGGGAGTGCCTGGGGGAGTGGGTGCCTGGGTGCCTGGCGTCAACATTTTTGGAAGGCTAGTTAACCCTCTTCTACTTATCCGATCGAGCTGAAACTTGGCACATAGACTCTCTACCAATACAACAACATTTTAACAAATTAATTAATTAATTAAATTTAATTAATTAATTAATAAATTAATTTTTCAATTTAATTATTTTTTTTAAAAAAATGAATGGATTAAATAAATTTTAAAAAATTAAATATTAAAAATAAAATAAAAAAATTAATTAATTAATTAATTAATTGGTTGGTATATAAAATTTTTGGAAGGCTAGTTAACCCTCTTCTACTTATCCGATCGAGCTGAAACTTGGCACATAGGCTCTCTACCAATACAAAAAAATTGTAACAAATTAATTAATTAATTAAATTTAATTAATTAATTAATTAATTAATTTTTCAATTTAATTAATTCTTTTTTTATAAAATGAATGGATTAAATAAATTTTAAAAAATAAAATAAAAAAATAATTAATTAATTAATTAATTGGTTGGTATATAAAATCTTTGGAGGGCTAGTTAACCCACTTCCAGTCATCCAATCGAGCTCAAACTTTGCACATAGACTCTACCAATATAAAAAAATTGTAACAAATTAATTAATTAATTAAATTTAATTAATTAATTAATTAATTAATTTTTCAATTTAATTAATTCTTTTTTTATAAAATGAATGGATTAAATAAATTTTAAAAAATAAAATAAAAAAATAATTAATTAATTAATTAATTGGTTGGTATATAAAATCTTTGGAGGGCTAGTTAACCCTCTTCCAGTCATCCAATCGAGCTCAAACTTTGCACATAGACTCTACCAATATAAAAACATTTTAACAAATTAATTAATTAATTAATTTCATTAATTAATTAAATTTAAAAAAAAATCTTTTTAAAAATGAATGGGATAAATAAATTTATAAAAGTAATACAATAAATAAAAATTCAATTAATTATTCAATCTTGCTGAATCTTGGCATTTCGACTCTCTACCGATACAAAATCATTGTAACACATATAATAATTAATTTATTTATTTATTTTAAATTATTTATTTAAAATTGAAATGAATGAATACCAATATTTCCCTTCAGAAATAAAATGCAAAATATATAAAGGATTTATAATAAAAACTTGGTTTTTATGGGCTGGTATTATTATTTATTTAAAATGATTTTTATTACTGAAAAAAAAGAAGAAAATAAAGAAGTGGAAAATATTCTACATTAGTAGATTAAATTAAATTTAAAATTGGTTTAAAAATTTAATATTTTCTGAGAGGTGTGAGATCCACCCCATTAGAAGGCCATTTGATTTGTTTAACACATCAAATAATTACAAATCTATATATATAAAGAAGAAAGTCCGTGGATATGTATGTGGGTGGGTATGTCCTTTATACAAATCTATAGTTTTAGTCCGATCTTGATGAAAATTTGCACACTTGACCTTCAAAGCAAGGGGAAGGGCACTGTCTACATGAATTTTCAAAGTTTAATTTTTGGTACCCAGGAGTACGGGGTACAAGTAATGGATGCGGGGTCAAAGTAATAAATACCCTTCATGATGCATATCGTTGAAAAGCTCTTTGAGAG
>KZ653636.1:590869-603985 GCA_001010745.2 Gerris buenoi | reverse complement strand
AATTAAAAAAAAAAAACAAAAAATAAATAATAATGTTATTTGATATGTTTGCTTCAACATGTTTTGTTAGTGTTTCTCTAGTACCTTGTTCTTATCGGCAGCCATCTTGATCTTGGTGAAGGTGTGTATGTCTGCTAGGAAGTCTAGTGCGTCAGTGAGGTGTTGCCTCATGACTTCAGCAGCACATGTGTTGAACATGGGACCTGATGAATCTGCCTCACAGTCCTCTAGAGCAAGTCCTGGGGGCAACACTCCTCCTGCATCCTAGCACAACACCAAGTACACTATCAACTAAAGACAAATCTTGATCTTAGGTTTCTGTACAAAGTGCAAAAAGAAACCTTATATAACGGCTCTGTCTGTCTGTCTGTTGGTGTCGTCTGTCCATTGGCTTGTTTCAATTCATAAACTACTATAGCTAGAAACATAAAATTTGGAACACAGGTGCATCTTGGCGTTTGAGACAACTGGATACATTTCGGAGTTTCTACTTTTAATATTTCCAAGATGGCGGCCCGACCAATGTGGCGGGTGACTATAAAAAATTTTTATTTACCATGCATATGGCATGTTATACATCAATTTAAAGGTCTTGAAGTGTAGAACAATAATATTCAACTATTAAAAGAACATACAAAATATTTTCAAGATGGCGCCCAATATTATACATCAATTTAAAGGTCTTCAAGTGTAATAAAAGAATATGCAACTATTAAAATAACACACGTAATATTTTAAAGATGGCGGCAATTTAGTTACCATGGCATGTTATACATCAATTTAAAGGTCTTGAAGTGTAGAAAAAGAATATGCAACTATTACACCTGATAATTTTAACTAAGTCGTACAGAAACCGGCGATTAGCGCCTCACATACTTACGTGAAGCGCGCCTTACTTGTTGTATTGTCTCCTTCTCTGTTAAAATTAATATTAATATCTCTAGCGCAGGGGTTCTCACCAGGATTTCATAAAGAGCCAAATTTCAGACTCTGGGATTTCTAAGGGCCGCTGGATCTTGCAATCAAGGAACATTTTTAGTCCCATGTCAGTCTGTCGGTCTGTAAACATATTTAGAAACCAAAATATCTTTAAAAAGTATGCGGACGTAAGGTGTGCATTATTGGGGGGGGGGGGGGGGAGACATATTATGGAGGGGGTTCAATGATTGTAAGCGGACTTCCCTCGTACTCGAGCTACCAGACCCCCCTAAATCTCCGCTGCAGTAATATGTTTCATATTAATTTTCCTTTCCAACCTATCATCCAAAAAGGTGAGTCTGGCAGGAATGAATCTCGGACCACATGCATTAGAAATTGACCAGAACCCCACATCATCGTGGTCTTGTACAATATAATGTCTAATACCTGACACACATACCGAACCTATTGTATAAAATATAGATACAATATAACGGAGGTATTGACATTACCTGCAGCACCAGGTTGATAAGAAGAAGGAAGTTAGACTCTGGTATGATGGTTTTGAACTTCAAAGCCTGAACAAACTCAAACACAACGGCTCTCGTCAGGGTCTGCTTCTCTCTCTCCTGCAAAACAATTCTAATTAATCTTCTCCGTTCACTTAGAGAACAATAGTCTGACTTAGAGGAGGAAATAAACATCTTAGTAAATAAGCCTAGTGTTGAGTAACTAGCACAGTGAGTACAGCATTAGCTGGCATGCTGCAAGCTGTGTACATGCTTTGCCAGTAGACACAGCATGCTTTTATCATTTGGACAAAATACGAGCACAAGATATGCTTTATAGTCCAGTCAAATGGTGCATAAAAAGAGCTCAAAGTGAAAAAGTCTGGTGTAATTTTTGTTAGTGGTTTACTTTATGTTTTTCGGTGTGCTGAACACGAATCTAGAGTTGTCCAACAACAATTTTACACGAAAATATGAGAAATCATTATAAAACCACTATATTCTTATATTTGTTTAGTGGATTTCGCCTTATAACTTGCAAAGCAAGCTATTTACGCAAAAACATAAAATTAACTGCCAGCACAGTCCGGCCACCATCCGTTTACCCTTCAGCCTGTACCCTCCACTCTCCAAGCCTTCCCAATATTTCAACTCCCATTTGTGTGAAAACCATACGACGTACAAATAAATGTTATAGACATAAATTGTAGGTTATTTTTTCCTTTTTATTTTACTACTAGACCACTTTTTGCGTTAATAGATTTCTTTGCATAAGCTGAAAACCAATAAAAAAAAATATTTTTTTTAGTAGTTTTTCGATGATTTCTCATATTTGCCGCGGGAAATTTTGTGGACAACTTCAGATTCGTGTTCAGCACCCCAAAAAACATAAATAATTCTAATCATTAAAAGCCTAGAACCCTCGCTAAAATTAACTCCCTCGGCTATGCCTTAGGATAAAACTTCATGGTTCCCTCGGCTATGCCTTGGGATAAAACTTCTTGGTTCCCTCGGCTGCGCCTCAGAAACCATCTAAATAACTCCCTCGGCTATGCCTTGGGATTTTAGACAGTATGGTTCCTGATGCGTAGCCGAGGGAACCAACCAAAACACTCAGGGAGTAATGACTTTGTATCCTCCCTTGGTAAGTAAATAACTATCTGCTTATGATTCTGAGGGAGGGTATTTCTCGTGTGGATATCTAATCCAAGGATATAACATTAATGATCTTTTACAAGACAATTCTCATCATGTAGGTTGCCAATAAAATAATTAATTTATAGTGGTCGGCCATTGTACAGTCTAATGTTTTGTTTAAAAGCAATTTAGTTGATTAGATTGTGATGTAAAGTGAAGTCGGTTACCCTGGTGAAAGCTCGATTGCAGAGGTAGCACAGATCTACGAGGTGTTGATACCTCAGAATATGGTTCTGAATTGAGTAGCTCACTATCTTAGCAAACGGCTCAAGAATTGCCTGAACAGAAACAAACATAATTTACTTTATTAATAAACAATTAAGACATCGATAAGATGAGTTCAGTTTTCTTTTCTTTTTTTTTTAAGTATCTAATTTAAGTATATATTTAATTTAAATTAATAATATTCTATTTATATTTAATAGGAAATTATTGGTATTATACTTTCTCAAACACTAAGTATATTATGTGATGAGAAAGTACTTTGGTGGATTTACATGTAGAGTAGAATCCCTCATATCCAACCACCAGGATTATCTATATTAAGGACATCCGACGGTTGAACTAGCCTATACGGGGCATCATGTATAGAAATGCAAAAACTTATAAATATAATGCGTACATAATTTAAGTGTTTCCTGTATATTGATATAAATTGCATTATTTATGGATTCTTTTTTCATTTCATACTCTCTTGAAAAACCAGATACGCTATATCGAAGCCCAGGTAATCTACAACAGATACAAACGCCCAAGATTCCCAAAATCGACCTGTATGCAGCTAAAATGTATTAAGAGAAAACGTACGATATGAGGAGGAATCTATAATCGGTGTATTTTTTATCAATATATAGAAAAGACTTTAATTATATGTGCCAGTTTTTTTTCAATTCTATACATGATGCCCCCTATAGGCTAGTTCAACCCATCCGACTCCTCGGCACGTCCAACCATGACACCTCTTGGTAAGTTGAATCTGATGCGACCTTCATCCTTATCAGAACATTGAGTATAAAACAATAAGAGCAGCCAGTTGGTTTTTTGCTATCGTACTGATCGCTACACTTGGTTTCTTAGTAGCGTGAGGCACAGTCCAGTGTTGCACTGTATGTTTAGTGGGCACTTCTTTAGATGGTTACTCCCCTTATTAAGAAAACAAAGGGGAGTAACCATCTAAAGAAGGTATACGGAGTATTCTTTAGATTGTTACTCCCCTTATAAAAACATAAGTGTGATATTCCTTTGTCCCAAAGTACATTGGACTAAGCATCCCTTTGTCTTAATAGTTATTTAGTCTGTCATTTATATTCTAAAAAAACACAGGGGAGTAACCATCTAAAGAAGTACCGTTTAGTGAATACGACAGTTCGACTAAAACAAAACCGGGTTGTGACATTACTGAAGGAGTTAGATGTTCTTCCCAGCTTGATAAACCGGAGTTAAGAGTCGGTGTGACAACAATTAAACATTGGAAAAAGAGTCTGAAAGATTTGGAAGTTTATTTCTTAATAGGAATAGTACGGATATTTTAATATAAATATTATATAAATTAGAATAGGTAAATTGACTTTAGCGAATTTTCAAAGAAAATTAAGCTATTGCAATGGCTTCAAAAATTTTGTAATGCAAATTTTTCAAAATTTTTTCCATGGAAATCCGTTTTAGGCCATTCTGAATCGATTCCTAAATTGTAACACTTTTTTTTATGTAAGTATGTATATATGTATGTATATATGCAGTGCTAAATTTCTAGAAATTGAGGTGCCGGAACTGCAACCTCCCCCCCCCCCCTACAGAAGGGGGGTCCGGGGGCCCTCCCCTGGGAAAAATTTCAAAAATAAATGTTCAAAAGCAGCATTTTAAGCAGTTTTAGACATAAACCCACACTCTTAGTGCAAATCTTAGTGCCGATCATTTTTTTTTTATTTATCAGGGAGAGAGAGGTCCCGGAACGCCGTTCCGCCTCAAATCGAGCCCTGTATATATGTGTCACTCCAGATGATATCTCCCGTTAGGATGCACTTAAAAATTTTAAACAAATTTTAAAATGTCAATAATATCAAAAGAAAGGATGAGTTCGTTTGCCAGAATTTTTGGAGTTCATTTAAGGGTCAAATTTTGACAATTTATGAAAAAAAATAGCATAAAATCGTGTTTTTCCCATTTTACCCCCCTTTAATATGAAAATATGATAAAAGTGTATATAACAACAATTACTGTACTCTTAAAGAGCTTTCCAACGACATGCATCTTAAAGCATAAATACTATTTTGACTTTTGTACCCCGTACCTGTGTGTACCAATTTATTATTATTATTATTATTTTTTTTATTTTTTTTTTTTCACCCATCCTAATTCTAAATCAAAATTTTCCTTTATTATCATAAGCTAATAATACACAGATTTCTTTGAAAATTCGCTCATTAAAATTAAATTGACGACATTTTAATAATAAAGATTTAATTTTACTCTGAAATATTTGCTTTTCTTTGTTCTTTGTATTATTGGACCTGTCTTAACGGTGCGACCGTGCTCCTGCCCCGGATACGAGGGCTTCTACTGGATTAAGATTTAAACCCTAGCAAAGAGTCACTAAGAATTGCTACGTGTGTCTTGGCTGTCTAACCACTATTACTATCCCTATTACTAGTATAATTTATTTTAAAATTATTGTTTGACCAATCAAAAGTCATGTGGATACCTTGCAAGTGGTGATAGCCGGTGCTCTAAGAGCTGCCATTACGATCCTTATGAGACAGACAGGGTCAGGAGCGTGCTGATGTAGGTTCAGACGTCTGAGCAGCAGATCCAGCTGAGTGAGTAGAGACGCCCAGGATGGACCTCCCTGTCCTACCGTCGCTCCTCCTCCGCCCCATGAACCTGACTCCATCGGAACCTGCTCCAGGTAGCACGCTATGTTCACTAGGATCGTACTCGTGTCTCCTGGCAGCCACTTCTTAGAGTTCAATCCCTAAGCACACAGGTATAAACAGTTACTTCAATTCAATTCATTATTAGCTAGAATTTGTCAAGAATTTGCAGAGAACTGTGTGGTATAAAACAAATGTAATATATTTTATCTAAGATTGATACGTAATATAAACATTGTATCTCTGTTTAGATTCATTGAAAGTGTTTCTTTACGCACCTGTATTAATTGCGCATACGTGTCTCATAGTTTTGAACAATTCCTCTTCTTTACCTCTCTAGTGAAGAAGAAGAAGAATTCTTCAACTTTACGCTCGATTAGCAAGTTTCTTTACATTTAACAAAACTAATTTGATTTTTATTTAATAAAAGTAACTGTTCGAGTTTTTTTTGTGAAAATCAATGAGTGATTTAAGTGATTATGACGAATATGAGGAGAATAATACGCCTTCGAATTGACGAATTAATGTCATCTTTATCAAAAGAGAAATACGAGCTTACATACAGGGAGTTTATTATTTTTTCTGTATTTATTATTAAAATCTAACAATCTTTTATATAATCGAGTAGTGTCCCGACGACGACAACTCACCTCTAAATGATTTATAACGTTAAAAATTGATGCGACATAAGCTGGAATCGAACCCGGGGCTCCTGGGTGAATGCCAAATGCTTAACCAATTGCGCCATACCTATATAACGAATATCGGAGCACAAAACTTCCTATTTAAATGTTTTAATTTTAATTACCTATAACTGCATAAAGCTTACTATTTAAACAGTAAATATCTCTTTAAATATATATTTCAATTATAACTAATTATCTCTCAGCTCTTTTTCTAAACCATATTTATTATTCTGCCCGTTACTGCGGGCCTAACGGCTAGTTGTAGATAAAGTACAGTACGCAACTCGAGCGAAAAACTCGTGTGGTTTTACTACCCTCGCTGTCGCTCGGGATGCAAACTCCACACTCGCATGCAAAATGCGACTTTCCATGCTCGACGCGTAATGTACTATTAATTAAGCTGTTTTATAACACTGCTGTTAAAACTAAATGAATCTATGAAGTGAGGAATACATTACATCGAGTAGAAGCTGAAGAGGAGCCACAGGGTTCAGCTCGTTGAAGTCTTGAAGGGCCTGAGCGAGACTCCTAAAGAACTGCAACCTGTCCGCCTCTACAAATAACAACACATTCGTTTTATTAACAAGAATAATTCTTATTATCTAACACTTTCACAAGGCTAATTTTGATTATTTTTTTAATTAAGAGAATTTAACTGATTGTCTAAGGATATTGGTCGACTCGTGTCCTCACTTCTGGCAGAAGAGCTCTGATAAGAGTTTTATAATATAACAACTGTCTGAAAACACATCTTCATATAACAAAGATCAGAACAAAAGCACTGTCTAAAACAAACGTGTAGGAGGAGTCAGGGAGAAATAAGATACGTAGCCATCTTACAATACAAACAAGTAAGGCGCGCTTCACGTAAGTACGTGAGGCGATAATCGCCGGTTTCTGTACGACTTAGTTAAAATATTAAGTGTAATAGTTGCATATTCTTTTTATTCACCTTAAAATTTTTTTATTGACTTAAAACCTTTTTTAGCCACCCACCATATTGGTCGCCATCTTGAAAATATTAAGTGTAAAAATTTTATAGTTGCATATTCATTTTCTACACTTCAAGACCTTTAAATTGATGTATAATATGCCATGGTTACTAAATTTTTGTTTTTAGTCATCTGCCATATTGGCCGCCATCTTGAACATATTACATGTGTTATTTTAATAGTTGCATATTCTTTTATCTACTCGCGGCAGCAAAATTAAACATTACTTAACTGTTTTTAGGCTGGAAAGTACTATTTCGCTGATTTGTCATTAAAATATTATAAACAGGCAGGAAAGTAGTTAAAACAGTCAAGAAAATACTTTCTCTGCCTAGGCAGACAAATATTTNCGTACAGTTCTCTGTAATATTTTGATATCTCATCAGCAATCTTTCTAAAATCGTGTATAACATCTCCCACGCTTGACCTTATTCCTTGTATTTTCTGTTTCCCTATCGACTGACTTCGCCAATATTTTCTTATATTTCCTCCGTTTTCTAACACATTTTCTAATTCCTTAACTTTCTTTTTGAGACTCCATTCTTGCAATTTTTTCCTAACTGTTTTTGAAAGTTCTGTAAATTCTATTTTCTTGTTCTCTTCCCCCTTCAAATGTCTTCTTTTTTGCATCATTCTTCTTATTTCCTTAGGGATCTTTTTATCTTGCTTCATAATTTGCATTTTACTGCTCACTGAGTTATCTGACAACTTTTTAATCGAATGCCTTATTTTCTGTTCAAGTCCATTAATATCTGTTTCATCCTCTACTTTCATCTCAGTCATTTCTTTATACAATAATCGCTCAAAATTTTCGGTATTTTCATTCAGAATTTCTATTGCGTTCCGATTTGCCTGTGGGTACTTTATTTTCTTATTGTTTTTTATGCCTATTACTGTTTTTAAAGCCCTATGATCACTACCTATGTCTAATCTAGTGTCTACCTCTACATCCTTTACTATCTCCTTCCTATTACAAATTACAAAGTCGATTTCGTTTTTACTAAGACCGTCAGGGCTTACCCAGGTCCATTTTTTATTATCATGTTTACAGAAAAAAGTATTCATAAGAAATAGTTTATAGCTTTCGGTGAATTCCAGCAGTCTTGTTCCTCTAGCATTTCTGCATCCGTACCCATGAGGTCCGATGGATTCGAATCCGGTCTCTTCTTTTCCTATCTTGGCGTTCATGTCTCCTATCATCATTGTGTATCTACACTTATCTTCTTCTAACGCTTGTAGTAATAAGTTATAGAACTCGTCAACTTCACTTTCATCTGCGCTTGAAGTGGGTGCATACACCTGTATAATCTGCATTCTCCCACCACCGTTTTCCCCCTTTAAATTCCATATCAATTTGCAAATTCTGTGTGAATATGATTTATATAGTCGAATATCCTTTTCACTTCGCTTATTAACTAAGAGTCCTGTTCCACCCTGGGGTCCTCCTCCGTTGAAAAACATCTCTTTATCTTCTCCTAAATCTAGTAGTACTTTGTCGTTTCTTCTCACTTCACTTAATCCAATTACATCCCAGTCTAAATCCGATGCTTGGTCAAACAATTGCTGTAAATCGGTGTTCCTTCTTAGGGTTCTACAGTTATAGGTACAACTCCGTAGTATTCATACTACGGAACGTTTAAATTTTAATTTAAATAAAATTATATCTAATTATTATTTACAAAGGGAGACAGACAGAGAAAAATAGACTCCAGCGCCGGGACTTGAACCACGGGCCTCCTGTATTTCCAGTACAGATGCTCCTACCAATACAGGAGGCCCGTGGTTCAAGTCCCGGTGCTGGAGTCTATTATTTTCTGTCTGTCTCCGTTTGTTAATAATAATTATAATTTGATTTAAATTAAAAGTTAAGACCCTAGCAAGTAGGGATCGAGGGAATATATCCACACTAAATTGTACTCTTACTAAACTAGAACATAGAAAACAACAGACTTGAAACTAGCATGAGAAATGTCCTAACTTCAATGTATAATTATTGGGTAAACCCTTAAAAGACTAAAGGCAGATATATACGAGGCTCGGTCAATAAATAACGTTAGGGTAATTTAAACAATTTGAAGAAACAAGAATTAAAAATAAAAATAATTTGACGTCAAAACTCATAACGAGTAAACTCTAGTATGTTTTTTATAAACACATATATATTTACCTGAGTAGTGTGTTTGGAAGATCTGAGTGAAGATAGCGTTGGGTGCAAGCTGGTGGAGTACACAGCGGAGGAACTGATGGGCTACACTCACAGCTCCACCTGGCAGGTACATACTGTTCTCATGCTGCCACGAGTACGTTGGGTTCAGTCCAACCCTGTAATGTACAGTACAATTAACACTACAAGTACATCACCACTACAAGCAACACTAGCTTAACCATTTAGAAACATTCTCTGTTGAAATAAAATAAATCCACTTTTTTTTAATAGGTCATGCCAAGGTTAAGTAGTAATTTGACTACCGTCTTTTCCTATTTTGTCAAAGCCAAGAGAACCTATAGTCCAGGAGATAACATGTAAAAAAGTGCCTCAAGCTAGATTTTGTGAAAAGGCCGAAATACACGGCGACACTTTTGTTGCTAGATTGGGTGTCTAGATTGAGTGTCGCAGTGGAGACACCACCGAGAGTGGACGCTAGACCACCCCCACTCCTACCCACTCCGGTCTAGCTAGTTGCGTTCTCGGTGTTTGTTTTCCTCGTGTAGACAAGACACCTGTCATGTCACTTTGCTCTCGCACTCGGTCTAGGCTAGTTTCAGCTAGGTGAAACCTTTTCTCGAGCAAGCATGATCAATACCTCAGCCGTGCAACGCGTGTGGACGACGGAGGAGACGTAGATTATTAGACAAACGGGACACCGTGCAGACAGTTCGGACACTGATCTAGGAACTTTATTCAAGGTGACACTCCGAGAGCACTCTCGGACACCAATCTAGCCAAATTTTGGCTCTCCGTGTAGACAGATCGGACACCACTCTCGCTAGACTCTCTCGCTCTAAGAGTCGCCGTGTATTTCGGCCTTCAAAGTTAATCTTTTGGTGTCTTTTAAGAATATGTGATAAGTAGGGCTCGGATCGATATGCTCAAAATAAACAGGTCAAGTGAGTGCTAGCCAGCACATGTATAGTTAAGTAGTACCCTATTTATGGTGTTTTTTAAAATGCTAAAAAGCCTACTTTGAACTATCCTATGGGTCTGATATTCTCAAAACACATAAAAAAAAACTTCTGGAGATGTATTTTATTGCCACTAAACCGGACTGTAAACATATAAATACATTGAGAAGACCATAATTATAAAAAACCGTATTTTGTCAATAAGGGAAAGTATAAGGGTCCTTGGCTTTTGCCTACAGACCCTAAAAACCCATAATATGCTGTTAATTATGCAGAATATGTTCGAAAAATGCTGTGTAAAACTATAGAGAGGACAGTTAAACGAAAAAATCTACAACTTATCTTCATATACGAGTATTATTTTCAAATTGTATGTATGATACACTGCTATATCCACAAGTTTCAAGTATATGTATGAGAAGTTTTATGTTATAGTTACAGTTTAATAACAAAATGTTCAGTATCAGTCGAGTCAATGAAGTAGATTTGTATTGGTCTGGTCATCAAGATTTTTTTTTTCAATATTTTCACTTTTAACTGATATTCTTAAATCGGCCAATAAAATCTTTCGACGTCAATTACAAATACTTAACTTATGCTGCATCTTCTACAGAGTAGTTTGGAAAATTGTCTGACAATGTTAACCACAGAAATGACGCTCATGCAGGCTTTTATGAAAGTCAAGCATGACATCACGTCCTTCATTCAAAGGCATGAAGACGAAAGGGGGGGAATTTAATAAAAACAAAGTATGTATATGAAAAAAAAACACAAGAATATGGATTTATATGCTTTTCTGAAAACAGCCGTTTTATGCATTTACATGCTTGATAAATTTAAATTCTGTTGGTCCCAGAGAGGTGAAAAAATACCACCAAAAGGCTTCTTTCAATGAGTACTATTCAGGAAAAAAAAATATGCAAATATATGCACAAATCTGAGCCCTAGTTATAAGTAAGTTTGTCAGCGGGGCAGAGCTTGGCAATGGGCATTAAAAAAATTATTCGGTAGAACAAAAATCAAGTTGAAGTTAGTTTGTCACTTGATAGGAGATCACTTTGATTTGGAGTAACATATAAATAACTAATCCGTCAAGTGACAAACTAACATCAACTTGATGTTTGGTCTACTAACTAATTCTATACTCAGGATCATGGAAATCAAAATGAGCTGGACATGGCTGCTCTCTGCTGATTTTTTTTTTTTTAAATATCTATTGTTAATCTATGTCCTGCAGGCAAACTTAGCCGACCACATATTCTTAAAAATTACCAAAAGATTAATTTAAATCAAATTATAATTATTATTAACTACGGGAAACAGACAGAGAAAAACAAGCTCCAGCGCCGGGATTTTTGGTAGTATTATGAATGCTACCAAAACCTTAAAATATGAATTTCAAAAGATTAACTTGTACATAAAATTTTAGCTCGATGTTAGTCCAAGACTTTTTAAATGCTATCTCCTCGACTAATAATATTATCTGTGTTACTCATAACAAATTTTGTAGTAATTGTGCTATTCAATAACGGTTATTTATGCACCTAAGGAGTAAAGTAAGCCATTATTCCCTGAGCGAATAAGTTGGTTCTTGAGGCGAAGCCGGGGGAATTAGACTTTTTAAACGCAAATTAGCACGAGGGAATTAATTACTTCTTAATTATTGCCAGGGGAATTATAGCACTTTACTCCCGAGGTACATACAATATTTTATCTCCGGTAAGAAGAAAATACAAATTTTCGTCCATTGCACAGTTTTTATTTATTATTTTATTAATTAACAATAATCGTAAGCACTTTTAATAGCTGATATAAGAGATTCGATATTAAAAACAAATAAGAATTGGAATCAATTATTCTTATTGATCGGTCATTAGGGATGAAGAAAAGATAATTATTTTCTTTTAATTATGAGTTACTCGTTAAGAATGAATGGGAGAGTTGGTTCTAATGATTACTCTTAAATCGTGATTTGTTTGAGTTAATTTACCACAAATATGATTTTTCAAGATATTTCAGTTCAAGCTTGAAGATGCCCAGGTATGGGCAAAATATAGCTTAGGAATTAAAAGAAAATGATTCTATCTTCATCTGTAATGAAGTAGAAGTAATAACCAACTAATAAGAATAAAACGAAATTTAAGGGATCAACTAAAAAGAAAATAGTCAGATAGAAGGTTATTTAGATGCAGGTTATAAACAATGAAAAACAAGGTCGAAAAAGCAGTGTCACCAACCTGGATTTCAACAACTTCATTACATTAGCCATTCATTCTTTACTATTTATAAAATAATTAAGTTGGCAATCCTTTTTTTTTTCTTCCTAGTTTTACTTTTTCTCCCAACTTTTTGGGTTCAGGGAAGAAAAGACTTACTTTAGTCCCTCTAAACTCTAAACTAATCCAAAATCATAACTTTTTCTCCCTACTGGAGATAATAAACATTTATTTTCAAGATATAATTGGACTTTTTCCATCTTTATTTTTTAAATAAAGAGTTTATTAGCGAATTTTCGAAGAAAATTAAGCTATTGCAATCAAAAATTTTTTAATGAAAATTTTTGAATTTTTTTTCATGGAAATCCGTTTCAGACCTTCAGAATTGATTCCTAAAATTTAACACATTTTTTATGTATGTATGTATATATGTGTCACTCCAGACGATATCTCCCCTTAGGATGCACTTAAAAATTTCAAACAAATTTTAAAATGTCAATAATATCTAAAGAAAGGATGAGTTCGTTGGCCAGAATTTTTAGAGTTCATTTAGGGTTCAAATTTTTACAATTTAGGATCAAAAATAGCATAAAAACATGTTTTTT
>KZ653636.1:556802-585581 GCA_001010745.2 Gerris buenoi | reverse complement strand
GGAACGTAACTATCAAAGAGGAAACGGGAACGAGAAATCATAAAGAAACTGTAACTGTAACTGGCACGGAGGGAACGTAAAAGATTCGTTTCGCGTGGAACGAAAACGAGTTGCAAAACTAGTTCCAGTTCCACCAAGCTGGAACGAAAAAGTAAAGATGTTATGGTTGTGCACGTGTTATAGGAGTGGGGATGATAGCTCGAGTCTCGGGACTCACTCCAAAGCGATGCGTTCTCATTCTCTTTCACACTTCTTAGAGGGAGCGTGAAAGAGACAGATGCCTCTTTGCCCTTTTTACTTTCCCGGGTTCGATTCCCCGCCCGGGAGAAGTTATTTTTATGATGATTTTGATGAAATTTCTAATAGTAATTAGATGTAAATAATATATGAGAAAGTTTGTCTGAGTTGTCTCAGACCGATTTTTTTCTTTCAGTTCCTTAGTCAACTTCAACTTGTCGCCTTCGCCCTTCGCCACTCGTTTCGTAAATAAAAATATCTTAATATTATTATTATTATAAATGTTTGTATTTTATTTCTACTTTTCATCTTCAGTGAAGAGTCGAACAATATAATAAAGAAACTGGTCTTTTGTGGAACGAACCTGCACCAGACTTTGAAACACGTGAAGTATTAGAGAAACGGTTTCTTTGGACCGACAACTGAAGCTTTCCAAAAATAACTAGTTCCTGGAACTAGTTACAGGTTTGGAACGAAACGACGTAACTCGTTCCACACATGGAACTGTTTTTCCCATCCCTAACGTCTATAGACGTCTACAGTGCCGAAAAGGTTAATTATGTAATTATGTTATTTTCTAATCTCTGTGGAAAGGAAGGATGGAGAGTTACTTTGATACGATGGAGAGAGTCTCCGGTAGTAAGGGAGAGGCAGCGGCCGGCTCCCTGTGTATGAAGGTACCCAGTATCACTATGCAGAGGCCCAGCTCCTCATCACTGTATTCTTCCTTCAATGCACCGCACTCACCGCATCTAAATAAACATAAACATACATTATACTGCATTGCATTGTTCCTCCTTAGACATCTTGAAGGATGTTGAGCCCCCTGAGGTCCAGCACAAGAAAACTGAGAATGGAGGATCCGATACAATGATGAATAAGAGAACATCAAGGGTAAAACATAGCACTTCATCACTCGTGTAATTTTGAATAGAAAGTCTGCTCTCAAATAAAAGGACTAAAAATTAGTGTCCAGAGCAAAAACAATAAATGCTGGTGCCTGGGAAAACTCAAGAAGACTGAACTGAACTGAACTAGCGCACTTCATCACTCAAATAAATCGCTGGTAGAATAATAATAGACACATTCCAAAGCAAATGCTCCGTGCTGAGTGAAGCTGTTCAGCTGAAGAAACCAAGGTTTTCCCACCAATCGACAGATGGACGAAGTTCAAAGTGACTTTGAGAAAATAGGCGTGACATCTAAAAGTCTCATGTAAACAATCTCAAGCTGTCAATTGGCTCTTTCCTCTTTATTTATTTATTTTTTTTCCCCCCATGCTGGCAGGATCAATACAAATGGTAAGACTACCATAGTTCAAGGAATTGTTAGGGCCATGTTTCGAGGGAAAAGGAAAATGCCGACCCGCAAGGGTCCTGCTTCCAATGTGAATTGCGGGTCCTGTTTCCATCTGAAAGTACGACTGTCCCGTTAAAAAAATCCAAGTTAATATAGTGTGTGTATAGTTTGAAAGGTTTATATCGTCACTGAAACTGCAAATTATCGTATGTCAAAAAGGGTATTTTTCAGGAGAGCCAAAAAAGTGTATATTTTCTTTCAATGATATGATAAAATTATTATACCATCTTTAATATTCTTTATTTAGTATTTATTATTGCATGGCTAAACAACTGAAGCATTGGATCTAATATTATAATAAATACAGCTACATACGTTTACTTTGCAATCAAATATTAGTCAAAATTTTTAAACAAACAACACTTTACACCAAACATACAACCTTTTGCGTTTGAATTTGTAGGGGGTTAAAAGACTTATGACATTTTTAAAATTAGTTTTTATTCATATTATTTTTAAAAGAGGGTATAAAAACAAAATTTACACTTATTTATGGGTCATGTAACAATAAAAACAAGTTGTAATATATCTTCCTGATGAGAGCTAATATTGTTCTAAGGATAAATCAAAACATACGATAATTTACAATTTAAAAAATAAAAACACAACAAATTGATACTTTATTATATCTCTTATTTGAAAAGCTGATGGCTTACAATAATTTACCGGCAAGTGAGGATAACTAAATGCAATATTTTTAACCAATAATAAAAAATTCAATTTTTTGACATACGACAATTTGCAGTTTCAGTGATGATACAGTTGTGTCATACTTTAAACCAGTTCATTTTCGGCTGAAAATAGACCCACAATACACAACTTTTGAGCGGTTTCGATATTCTCCCTTGCCCCTTTAATTCACGGTCCCCAACCATGATAACTTGACCTAACAATGTGTAATATAAGACCTCTCAGTGACGGCATTCTGTCCAACCCTGTAGTCACTCTGCCTGAGCCCCGGCATGGCATGGCAGGCCTGCTGAGCCGTGCTATCCAGCACTGGGTGTGCCTGCGGCCCTCCTTGCCTGGACGGACAAACAAATAATAACCAAACAAATGTAAATAATGTCACAAATTATCAAGAAAGAGTCAACATTTGTACAAAATATGTCGATTTAAAAAAAAAATAAATAAAAGTTCTTTTAATGAACATCCCTAGAACCCAAGAAAATTAAGGGATTCGTTACCGTTTAATGGGGTACTTTGTCGATGTGGTAATTTGTCGATGTGGTAATTTGTCGATGGGGTACTTGGTCTATATGCACATATTGTGGAGAGTAGGAGTTTTGCTTCTGGATGTCTTATAGCTGAAACGATGTCCACACTTCTTAAGTCCATGGGACTCTGTAGCACATCCAGAAGGGACAGTTTTGGGACAAAATGTAAGTTTTAGGTTTCTGTACAAAGTAAAGAAGAAACCTTATATAAAGGCTCTGTCTGTCCGTTGGCTTGTTTCAACTCATAAACTACTATAGCTAGAAATATGAAAAGTTTTTAGTTACCATGGCATGTTATACATCGATTTAAAGATCTTAAAGTATAGAAAAAGAATATGCAACTATTACTCTTAATATTTAAACTTAATCGTAGAGAAACTGGCAATTATTGCCTCACATACTTACATGAAGCGCGCCTTACTTGTTTAAAATAATAAAGAGTTGTGACAATATTCATATGTATTATCAGCTATGGCAATCATAGAAGAAATCCTTATAGTTTGACCCCAATGTAAATTCTTAGACTTAACTTCTCCAGAATGTCAGTTTGACGATCTATCCACTCGGCTAAGAGTCATTTTGTGTAAAAGTTAGTGCATTCTAAATTTTTAACAATTTATATTTGTTTTGATTTCTCTGCCATTGTACAAGTAAAAAAAAAAAAATGTTTTTAGTCAAAATACAAAAAACACAAAATTAACCAATTTTGACACATAATTTCCTGACTTAGATGTACCCACACTTGATAAAAAATATCGTTACCTTCAAATATGCGAACGATATTCAAAGTAAGAAAAAAAGTTGGTTTCTAGGAGACAGGAGTGATTCGCAGAGCTATACAGCGACCTGTGTCACAAGAGGGGGGTTGTTAAGGCAGAATATAAGGTTTGTTCCAACCACACTTCAAACTAGTTTCATACTGTACGATGCATTTCGCAAAAAACGATCAATTGTGGTCAGTTGCGCAGGCGTTGGACAGTTTCAAACCAGTTTGAAGTGTGGTTGGAACAAACCTATTGTCTCATCTCAGCGGCTCTCCCTTCGATATCTTTTATATTTGAGCTATAACTATATTTTTGAGCTGAGTCAAAGGGTGTCTCTCATCTGGGTGTTTCAATTAGCAAAATCTTTTTGAGTTAAAAGATTTTTGTTTAAAAGAAAAAAATACCTAGTATGTCGGCGGAACAGCAGTATTATTTTGTCCATTTTTTGATGCGGTCCCCTTTAATATTCAATTTAAGAGATTATTATTTTTGGTCTTCAGGGGTATAATAAAAAACCAACTACGTTTCTTTTGCAATATTTCGTCCTTTTCTTTAGGACATTTTCAAGCCTGAAAAAGTTTTTTAATTTTAGAATAGACAAAAACTTTCACATAAATATTACTCATTTATCTAACATAACAACTAAAAAATTATAAACAATTTATAAGGTGTAAAAAAGTTAATAAATATAGAATAAAACATAAAATTTAGTACTACCATTTATACTTGTTTCCATAGTGCAAGAATCAAATTATTTGTCAAATACTGTCAATTAAAAAGTGATTTTTCCAAAATCCCACTTCTTAATTCCGNCCAGGCACCGTGCTGTCTGTGTGCGTGAAGGTGGCTCTCCAAGTTAAACAAGCCCCCTCTCTTAGTCTTCTGTCTGTTCCTTATAGTTTCCTTCACTTCACCTGAAAAAATGTCATTTCAAATTACATCACAGAAAAATTGAACGTACAAGCGTAAAGTTACCATAAATATAATATAAGAGTTGAAATTCATATTCGTAAGTGCCAAAAATATAATTTTGAAAATGATTTAAGGCTCAAATCTGGTAATAATCTAAATGGTCCAAGTGCCAAACCAGAACTGCATATTTGTTAAAAAATCTTACAAGATAGAAGCAGCTCTCCAGTAACGCTTCTTTTCGGTTTAAGTGCCTTATATGAATACCTTCTAATTTAAATCAAATTATAATTATTATTAACTACAGGAAACATACAGAGAAAAATAGACTCCAGCGCCGGGATTGTATGTTTCCCGTAGTTAATAATAATTATAATTTGATTTAAATTAAAATTTAAATGTTCTGTAGTATGAATACTACCAACCATGTAAAAATGAATGAATACCTTCTGTTTAGAAACTCATTCGGCACTTATACCCTTATGAATTTCAACTCTTCAGTAGCGAACGAATTATTTAACTCTGATGTAATATGACAAAGAAATATCAAGTGAAGTTTCACTATAGCAGGTAGTAGTCAAGTTGTAAGGAAATATATAATCCTGAGCCACATTCTAGGAAATAACCACTCAGGCATGTATTCTTTTTTTAAAACTTAAAGTATTTTAAGCCCTTAGGGTGATATCAAAGTTTGTTGAGGCACAAAAGTGAGGACAAACTTTGAAACATAGTCATTACCGGAAGATCTATAACTTCGTGACTAATACTTTAAGAAGAATAACTCTAGTAGTTCACAAAAGAGCCACGTGATGTTTAGGATAGTGATGTAAAATGCTCGAGCATAATCAAGAAAATTCTCGTGAGGCGAGCATTTTCAAACCTATTCTTTTAGGCCGAGTTTTTAAGGTATAAATCTATTAAACATTAATTCTAAGGATATTGCCGCCCCAAAAATCATTAGACTAAGCATCGCTTTGTCTTAATAGTTATTTAGTCAGTCATTTATATTCTAAAAAAAAAAACACAGGGGAGTAACTATCTAAAGATGTACCCGAAGGCGCATGACACTCGTTATACACACGTCCACATATACACGTATGAATTACAACTAATACAACTCCAAACTATAGAGTGATATCAGTCGAATGAAAACTATATATCCACAACTCTGAAATCCGAATGAATGAATATTTTAAAACAACCGATTAGTGGACTGTTTTCAGTCGATTGATTCCCAAAACTAGTTTCCACTGTATATTAATGTAATTAATGTTGGTAATGACTTTACCAGGCACCGTGCTGTCTGTGTGCGTGAAGGTGGCTCTCCAAGTTAAACAAGCCCCCTCTCTTAGTCTTCTGTCTGTTCCTTATAGTTTCCTTCACTTCACCTGAAAAAATGTCATTTCAAATTACATCACAGAAAAATTGAACGTACAAGCGTAAAGTTACCATAAATATAATATAAGAGTTGAAATTCATATTCGTAAGTGCCAAAAATATAATTTTGAAAATGATTTAAGGCTCAAATCTGGTAATAATCTAAATGGTCCAAGTGCCAAACCAGAACTGCATATTTGTTAAAAAATCTTACAAGATAGAAGCAGCTCTCCAGTAACGCTTCTTTTCGGTTTAAGTGCCTTATATGAATACCTTCTAATTTAAATCAAATTATAATTATTATTAACTACAGGACAAGTATAAATGGTAGTACTAAATTTTATGTTTTATTCTATATTTATTAACTTTTTTACACCTTATAAATTGTTTATAATTTTTTAGTTGTTATGTTAGATAAATGAGTAATATTTATGTGAAAGTTTTTGTCTATTCTAAAATTAAAAAACTTTTTCAGGCTTGAAAATGTCCTAAAGAAAAGGACGAAATATTGCAAAAGAAACGTAGTTGGTTTTTTATTATACCCCTGAAGACCAAAAATAATAATCTCTTAAATTGAGTATTATTTTGTGTTAAATCGATTTTTCATGATACACGGTGGTTAAATGGTTTCCACTCGAGTTGGGACAACCGACTAGAAAAAACAAACGAATGAATAAGTCGATTCAGGGAAAAACAATTGACTGAATTCAATCAACTGAAAACAGTTTCATAGCAGGAATAGGGTATATGAATAAAGATATAGACCAAGACTGAACCCGCAAGTCGAATGTTTTAATCGAATGGATTTTTTTTATATAGGAGTAGTAAGGTGGAGGCCTCAGAGCTGGGNCTCGAGCATAATCAAGAAAATTCTCGTGAGGCGAGCATTTTCAAGCCTATTCTTTTAGGCCGAGTTTTTAAGGTATAAAGGATATTGCCGCCCAACAAATATGATGATTGTAGTAATAAATTACCATAAAAGTGTTATAAATGAAAACTTCTATTAAAATAAGAACTTCTCGATAAGATAATGATAAAGAAAAAAAAAAATCTATATAAGGCTCAGAGAATATTCCCTGTCTCACATCACTATAGGAAGTAGTATTTTTAAGAAGTAATCGCTAATTCTGACTCCATCAGTATATAAAACTGCTTGTTTGAACAATACCTGTGTAATAAATAACTTACCGTAAAATCTCGCGTATAATACGCACTTTTTTTACCTCTTTTTTCCATCCAAAATAGGGGTGCGTATTATACACGAGTGAAAAAAAAAATCTTGGTTTACAACTTAAATTTTACCTCAAAAATTGAAAAATAATAAAAAACATAAACGTAAACATACTTTTTATTTTTAACAAAAACTGATTTTTATGTATATTATGTATTTTGCGGTTACCATACTTATTTTTATTCTGTTTTTTAGACAGAAAGACTTGTTATCATCATAATTATGTTATTTTATTTCGCTAGTTGATCAAAGTCATTGATAAAAGTAGATAGAAGATAATTTTTTGTTTATCTCCAACACCAGTACCGCCGTGAGATTACACAGGTGATAACACTATGAGATTACACGGCCTGATAATAAACCTGACTTTAAAGGCGGCCCTTCTTTACCTACGTATTTATCTATTTTATAAGAAAACACCCAGTTTTCTTATAAAATAGACACCTTATTAGCCATCTGACCTCGCAAGTAAAAATATTGCGCTATAAATATTGGAAATTACATGTAAAATGTGCAAAATATATCATAATAGGTGCATATTATAAACGATTTTTTCCTAAAATTTGACGGAAAAGTCGGGTGCGTATTATACGTGAATATTTAATTTTCCCCAAATTAGAGCTCAAAATTTTTCCTGCGTATTATACACGGGTGCGTATTATACGCGAGATTTTACGGTAGTTTTCCGTGAAATTTCGCTTCCACTACTCATCTTTAGGGGTGTGATCAACAACATGATGTTAACTCTTAAGGCTCTATTGCCCTTTAAGGTTAGAAAAAACAGTAAAATTGAAATTTTATTGGTTCTATAAAAGATATCAAAGATCTAAGTACAGGCTTCATTCCTAATTTTAATTCTGCGCAATTTAAACCCTATTTCAACTACCTCTTAAAATAAATACTACAACTATTTCAATAAAATGAGTTTTATCGTTGTACTGAAATGGCGCCTGTACTATTTATCATAGGTAGTTGAAATAGGGCTCAAATTATGCAGAATTAAAATTAGGAATGAAGCCTGAAATAAGATTTTTGATATCTTGCTTATAGAACCAGTAAAATTTAAATTTTACTGTTTTTTCTAACCTCAAAGGGCGGTAGAGCCTTAAGCAACTTCAACATAAACTGACTGGCGAAATAAAATACCTGTTTATACGAGGATTTCACACCCTTCGTGACGTCGATTTCACAGGAAAACCAAGTTGTTTATTACAAGCGAATACACGGAGTTACACAGTAAGGTTACCTGTGTAGGCTGGTTTCCTGTAGAAGACTTGGTCGGGGTCGGATGTGAGCTGAGGAGGGGGCGACTCTAGAGCGACCTGCTTACACAGCCTCCGGGGACTTGTACTGCGACTTGACTGCAACATAAACAACTTCGTTTCTACTTGAACTGATAAGCAGGGGGGGGGGGGTAACTTGATTAGCAGCATAGAATACGTTTCTTCTCCCAACATTCATACATTTTATATATATTTATTTATTTTAAATTGTCTTTGCGGAGACCTATCACAGTAGGTGTACAAAAGTCAGAAAAATTAACATATATGTAAACACTAATTTTACATTATTTATCCTAGTTTTCAATGTATATAACGTGAACACAAACAAACAATGTTTAACAAAAAAACGACAAGTACAGTTAAAAGTTAAAAAATCAAAAGTTTGAAGAGAGCAGAAAAACAAAATGACTAGTAAGTTAATAATTTAAGTTAAAAATGTTAAAAAGATAAAAATTGGGACGAAATATAAAGTTAACAAATAAAAAGTTAATAGTTATTTATGTAACTAGGCAGCAAAATGGAATTTTGCTGACAAGTTTTTAAGTTTTAGTTCCGAGCCAAAGGCGAGGATAGGCTAAACAAATTTACTGCAGTGGTGAAGCCGAGGCAGGAAATTGACTATTTTACTGACGAGGCAAAATTGAACATGAGGTGAATGTAAAAAATATGTATTACAAAAAAAATTCAGCGGTCTTTTTTTTTTCTTTTTTACTCTATTGCGTCTGAGGGGAGGCACATGCCCCCTGTGCCCCCCTGGATACGCCACTGGGTGAGTCTATGCCAGGTCTAATCGCCCCTTTAAGAAATCCTTCATTTTGACCAGGTATGCTCAATAAATCAACTAGCATGGTCCATGCATCTAAGTTTTTAACTGCCCTGGGAAAGAAACAAAAATCCTAGTTAATTTTAAAGCAAGTACCTGATGTAGAGGTAAGTCGTTTCTCTCAAAGCTGCTCTGCTTGGATACTGGAGAGAGAGATAAAGATTCCGTTGGAGTTCTCAAACTGCTCGCCTCAGAGTGTCGAGAATCTAAAACAAAACAATCTGCTTGTACTATTGTACAGCACCAACTCCTCTAACTACCTCTAACCACTTCTAACCATCTCTAACCATCTCTAACCATCCCTAACCATCTCTAACCACTTCTAACCATCTCTAACCATCCCTAACCACCTCTAACCATCTCTAACCACCTCTAACCACCCCTAACCATCTTTAACCACCTCTAACCACCCCTAACCACCCATAACCACCTCTAACCACCCCTAACCATCTCTAACCCCCTCTAACCACCCCTAACCATCTCTAACCACCCCTAACCATCTCTAACCCCCTCTAACCACCCCCAACCATCTCTAACCACCCCTAACCATCTCTAACACCCCTAACCATCTCTAACCACCTTTAAAACAATCTACTTGTACTACTGTACAACACCAACTCTTCTTCTACAACTTATTTTTTTTTAATACATCACAATCAGTTGAAATAAATTTGTTTCATTTCCTCTCTTTATTTTCTCATCAAAGAGGCTATAAATTTATCAGAGGCACTAGGTAAACCCTTTGTAGAACCGTTAACTGAATAATATCATTGCGTTCCTTTTAGCCCTGACAAAAACACCTTTATTTATAAACAAACAATGTCTCTACGACCACGTACGTAATAATGACTAACAAGTGTTGGCAATCTGAGGAGTGCACTACAGTAGGCAAACAACTAGACTTAATGAATTGACAGCGCGGGAAAAAATAGCAAATGGGGGGGACGAGCCAATGAGAGCTTAAGATTTTCCCGGACAAAAGGTCAGGCCAACTAGGACAAGATAAATGTCTCTAGTAGAGGGGAGAGGCCCTCTGGATAAATGATGCCCCACCCCTATCCACAGACCTACAGTCTATAAGATTGGAGTTGGCACAATTGAAGGCGGGAAACAACAAACGTGGAGGTAATTTTGGGGTTATAAAAAGGGAAAATCAGTGTTGCCATGTGGAACAGGGGTAGAGTAGAGCATTTTTTTCTGAAGTTGCATTCAACATGGGGGACCAATAAAATCGTTTCCCTCAAAATTTTCCCGCCTTTTGATTGTGCCAACTCTAATCTTATAGACTGTAGTGGCTTTATTTTTTCCCCCAGAGAGGTTGGCCAACCTGAGTGTCACTCATTTTCCTGTGCTGTCAACGCACTAAGCCTAGTTGTTTGCCTATTGTAGTGTTGTTTTTGTGCCGGTTTTTAATGAAAATAGACCACAGTCAAAATACTATTTTGATCGATTGACACGGAGAGCTGTTATTTAGAAAATATAAATAAAAATATTGGCACCTGACTACACTCAGGGGTTGCGATTTCAAACAAAGCTATGTTTACAGCTTTTCCCTAATTGCCTTCAACTTCTTGGTCGACACCTTCTAGGAGTAAGTGGTTTTACCTAATTCCTTACCAAATAATTTAATAATTTATGGTGTGCCATTAAGCCCATATGAATTTTTGTAGCCACCACCAGGGAGGGGAAGGGGGGTAGGTTTCTTGAAAGCAAAAGACCTGACTTAACTAAGGTAACATATGAATTTCCTATTTTTCTGAGAACTAGGGGGGGGGGCGCCCCCCCCCCCTGCCAATAGATATGGGCACCCATGTGTACAGCCCTCACACATAGTGATGAATGGACACTCTTATCAACTATCACAGCGATAAATGATCCAAAATCAATAATTTGTAGCTACTTTGCTGAATTTAATTATTTTAACTTGACACTGTGTAGACCTTAAAGTCCCGATACAAATCCTTCCATGACTCCATACCCCAACCTCCCAATCCTTTAATTCACAACCTGTCATCACCATTCATTCCTGGTCGTTCATTCCACGTCTCAAGAGGCAGTGGCCACGTGATTTATTGAACAATGCTTAAGTCTAAAAATATATGTTGTATTAATTCAAGCTAGTATCTGTGAGTAATGTTAATGAACAGTTCCTCACTTCATGTTACTCAAGTCATTGTAAAAACTAACAACAATATTGCTTATAACATGTAAAATTATATAGTTGGCAATTTTCTATTAAAAAAAAAAAAAGACAGTGTTGCCAGACAACCTCTTCTACATCCCCAATAAAAACTGTTTTTTAGCTTAATGAGTACAGTAAAAACTAAATATGAAAGTGATTCAGTACAGGATGTGATATGATACCCTGAACAGCTAGTGCCTGGCTGAGCTGCTGAACTAGAGCAGGCACATTGTGAGGAGATCCTATGGGCAGCAGTCTCTCCAGCTGAGGAAGTTCCAGCTGAACACTTCTACTTGAATCATCTCCTTCACCTGCACCGGAGCTCTCTCCACACTCATCTAGAAAAAATACACTGCCAATTAGTGTGGCACATAGCTTCCTAGCATCCTATCATGTAATTCATTGATTTTATGCCTTTACGAGCCATTATTGTCTAATTTATTTCATTGCTTCCCTCGTTTTTTTTGATAAGTCAAAATTATTTTGATTTTTTTTTTTTTTTTTTACATGAATTAAAGTATCAATTAAGCAAAATGTAAAGAGCGCAGACGGTTGAAATTATCCTGGTGCTACCTGCCATCTGCTTTCGACAAACCAACCAAATTTCATAAAAATCAGATGAGCACTTTTGAAGATATGGGTGTAAATAAATGTATGTCTGTGTGCATGTTGAAGAGAAAAAAATGAGCGCAGAAGGTTGAAACTTATATGGGACTAACAATGGGGCTAATTATGACCTACCATACAAATTTCATTAAAATCGTGTAGTGCTTAAGATATTAATATGGTGGTTCGCAAAAATTGAGGGAAAGTCACGATATGTCTGAAACAAATTTCTGTTTTGGAATTTTTTAAATCGGAGACATAAAACATATTTTCATTGTTCAGAACAATCACATAGCTTCCGTTACCATTGGTAAGCTCAAAGCAAAAATGTTATCATAAAGATGTGTCCATAAGGCAAACTACAAGTAGTGAGCCAAAACTGGCTCGGCACACTTTTTTTTTTAGCTGGAAGTAAACAAAGTTTTAAAAGTAAAACATTAGCCGGAATTTGAACCCTGTCAAGATTGTTAGAGACAAATAATTATCGAATGCTCGATTTATTTTCATAAAATTTTTTCTCAGAAATCACAATCACATTAGGTAGTAGTAAAAGAATCGATATCTGTTAGTTTTATGTTTCTCTTTACACGAAGCCTAGTGTTGGGGGATGTATCAGATATTCTGCTTCGTTACTGTTTCATCAATACTTTTGTACAGAGGCCCAAAATGTTTGCTGATCCGTTGTGATTTGTCTGACAAGTTGACATAAGGTTTGTTCCAACCATCCTTCAAACTGGTTTGGAACTGTCCGACGCATGCGAAACGGACCACAATTGATCGTTTTTCGCTAATGTGCACGCGTCGTACAGTTTGAAACTGGTTTGAAGTGCTGTTGGAACAAACCTATTGAGAATTTTAAATGAAACACAGTAACAACCGAAATTATCCCGATATTGCTCTTTCTTCTTTATTATTTAATTTAATTTAAGCTCAACGAGAACTTGTTCTTTTAAAAGGCTGATGTTGCCCGAGGTTTGCCAGCCCGTCATCTAGTCTATAATATAGATTTTCAGGAGGAGAAATCTCAGATTTAGATATCTACAAAAAAAAAAAATAAAAAAATAATGAAGAAGAAAAGAAAATACAAAATAGCTATGAGGACAATTTGAGTATGCCTATCTCACACTGCAGTAAAAAACAAGGTCTTTAGTAGGGGTGTACTGGAGAATGCCAGCGGCTTTAGCGCTGCATGGAACCTCAGTGGATCCAAATGTTTTCAATGGCTTAAGGCTCTACCGCCCTTTGAGGTTAGGGTTTGGGATATTTCAATACGAGTTTTATCATTGTATTGAAATTGTGCCTGTACTATTCATCATAGGAAGTTGAAATAGGGCTCAAATTGTGCAGAATTAAAATTAGGAATGAAGCCTGTAATTAGATTTTTGATATCTTGTTTAGAACTAATAAAACTTTCATTTTGATGATTTCTCTAACCTCAAAGAGCGGTAGAGCCTTAACTTGAATTTTAAACTCATTGAATTTTCATAAAGCATTTCGATCGATGAACCAAATAGTTTACTTAAACTAATTAATAATACAAGTAGTTTTAAAATGTTAGTACCAATTATAATGACGTCCATTTTGGATAGAGGTGATTCGGGAGAGCCGTAATTGTTGAAATCGTTCCGAGGTGATTTAGGCATTGGTTTGGGCACTAAACAAAAATAAAATCAATGCGATAATAAACAAAGACAGTTCACAAATCGATATAAAATAATTTATAATTAAAAAAGAACCCTAAAACTTTCTACACAAAAATAAGGAATAGGAAATGTCAGGTAGTCCAATTTGTCTCTTAAATAATCTCTTCATTTTAAAATTCAAGTTTTATTGTGAGGAGAGGGGCTCAATTATTGTCAATTCGTACCCGACACAAAAATTTAAAATTTTACAGTTATATAATGGACGTTAGAAAGGCGGACATAAGACATCCATAAGTATTAAATTCCATTAATTAGTTTAGAAGTTAAATGCCAACATAATTATTAATTAGTGGTCGATGTAGAGTATTTGGAGCACCTCGTATAGAAATGGAAAAAACCAACAAATATAATTCGTATATAATTAAAGTGTTTCCTGTATATCGATAAATATTGCATTATTCATGGATTCTTTTTCATTTCATACTCTCTCGAAAAACCAGATACGCTACATCAAAGCCCAGTTAATCTACAACAGATACATACACCCAAGATTCCCAAAATCGGCCTGTATACAGCTGTGTCTCAAAATAGAGGACTGAAGATGGAAATTGTATTAAGAGAAAACGTACGATATGAAGAAGTAGCCGTAATCAGTGCATTTTTGATCGATCTACAGAAAAGACATCAATTTATCTGCCAGTTTATTTCATTTTTATGGATGATGCCCCATATACACTACATCAACAGTTCAAAATGGTTACCCATCCAAGTACTGACCATGCCCAATGCTGCTTACTCCACCTGCATTGCAGCTGGAGAGGCCACTTAGTGAACTCAGAAGTGAGGAAAAGTTCCCAGGTACCCCACACCCGATTTTTTTTTTTTCTTTCTTTTTTTGATAAATTTATTTATTAAAAAGCTTTTTTTTTTTTTTTTTTTTTTTTTTTTTTTTTTTTTTTTTTTTTTTTTTTCAAATGCCTATTGCCAAGCTATTTACCGCAGACGAACTTAGCCGACCACATATTATTGAAAGGCACCAAAATATTTACTTAAACTCAAAATTCTAGCTTGATGTTACTCAGACACTTTTTTGCTTACGCTATCTCCTGGACTCTGGACTATTAGTTTATTATGGATTTTTTTAAATGTTACTTAGTTTTAGACATTTTAATTACCTAATTACAAATTTTTATTTAATTTAGAATTTTGTCTATTTCTGGCTGTTTAAATAAATGCTTTTTTAATCAATTATTTATAAAGTAGCTTCATATTTTTTTTTTGTAATATTCTATTTAAAATTATTTATGGAATATCTATTAAAATGTCCATTTAATCGCATATTATATATAACCTCTCGTCCAATAACTGGACTCCACGACCTCCTAGTATATTTCATTTTTCATATCATATTTTTACTTCAAGTTTAGTTGTGTACATAAATCAAATGAAAGTAAACTGTTTGTCTAGGAGGTTAAAATAATGGGGTGCAATTGCTTTGAATGAGCTCTCACAGTCGTAAAACATAAACGGCTATAAGAGCCCTCAATATCCTTTCACTCGAATTGTCGTAAAGTTTTCTGAGGGGTTATTCACAAGGTCAGGCCGCTTTCCCACTGATAGTACCTACTACTTATATACTATTTAGTCTAGCCATATACTTATAAAATTTGCCAACTCTACTATAGTTCTTAATAACGTAAGACTNGCTTTATTTTACTCAAAAAGTTAACGGAAGGTATTATTTTACTCAAAAAGTTAACGGAAGGTAATTTATTTTACTCAAAATATTATAGTCTAACTTTTTGAGGGTCTGCTGAAGGTAGGGTAAGACACCGCATGCGGGTGGGACAGATGCCGCACCTTATTTAATCAGTTTTCGGCATACCTACTAAAAACTAACCAAAACCTAAAAAATTAGTTACGAATAATTAAGGAATTTTTAGTTCTAAACAAAGCAAAACTAACCTTAAAAATAGCTTCAATATTTTTTTTTTTTGTTTTAAGATTTGACCAACACGGGTTTAAAACATATTTCAAGGGCGAGGGTAAGGGGGGAGGGGGACACATTAAGAATTATTTTGATCAGTCTTTCCCTGCTACCTTAGACTGGAAATTGAATTTTGGGCATCTAAAAATTTAAATAATTATTAAATACATGCATAAAATATCAAAATAATTTTGTGAGGGACAGATGCCACATATTCATATGCGGCATCTGTCCCTCTGAAGCAGTTTAGAAGGGCAAGATGCCGCACCGCCATTTTTTTTTTTGATAATTTAGAGAAACAGAAAAAATAGATTAACAATCAGTAAGATAACATATTATTTCACAAATTACATCAATTAACTTTATTTAAAATTACTTTAGTAGTAGTAGAACACAGTCTGAAAAATTGGAGAGAATAATTTTAAGTACTCCCTGTGGTACTGCTGATCAAACCAAGTCAAAAATATGAGTGACGCAGTGCCGTCTTCAACTTAGAAATAAATGAGAAGGTTAACTAGCTGTAAAGGTAAAAGCTGACCAAGCTACACGTGTTCACAGTTACCCCTTCCAATATTTCCAATAACCGCGGCATCTTACCCTCCACGGCATCTTACCCTCCGTGACATCTGTCCCTACTTTACCCTACATGTAAAAGTTCAAAGTAATTTAGCCAACCGATTGTTGTTGTTAACAACAATCGGTAAAGTATCTTAAATTTGAATTATTAGAGTCAGTCAGTCTGTTGAGTCAGTCAGTCTCTTGAGTCAAGTCAGGCTCTTGAGTCAAGTCAGTCTCTTGAGTCAGTCAGGCTCTTGAGTCAAGTCAGTCTGTTGAGTCAGTCAGTCTCTTGAGTCAAGTCAGTCTCTTGAGTGAGTCAAGTCGAGTGTAGTAAGACGCATTGTAATCAGTTTCAAAGAGTCCAAATAGAACGGGTTGTTTCACAGTATATTGAGAAGATTGTAAATCTTATGAATTGTAATCATTCTCAACACGTACTTAGTAATGAGTATTTATTGTTCTAATAATTTTATTTTATTAGTCTATTCCCAGTCCACAAACTCAATCAAATACGAGATTGAGTTTTTTTTTTGTTTTTTTTATAAATCAATTAAAAAAAGTTAGCAACCACCTGTAGAATAATTTTTTAAATGTTTTTACAAAATCAATTAAAACATAATGTAAAAACATAGGAGTAAAAATAATTTCTTGGTTTTGCCTTAGGGTATGATTTCACTGAATCTATATGCAAAATTTCATCAAAACCTAGCAGTATAGGCTCCTTATGCCTGCACAAAGAACAGAGATTTTTAATTTGAACACTATCACAATGCCTTCTCATTATATAAGGTATATGTGAAAGTAAAAATAATATCTGTCTGCAGCGATACAATTTTTATTTATTTTTTATTTTTGTTGCTTAAATACATTAATTTGTTAACATGAAGATGTGTTTAAGAGGAATTTCCAAACATCGTTTATTCCTGAGTAAGTAAGATACGTGTAATCTGACCTGCCAGGGGATGGTGCCAGGTGTAGGGGTGGGGGTGGAGGAAGATGAAGATGAAGTAAGATACATGTAAGCTAGTACACTGACCTGCCAGGGGATGGTGCCAGGTGTAGGGGTGGGGGTGGAGGAAGATGAAGATGAAGTAAGATACATGTAAGCTAGTACACTGACCTGCCAGGGGATGGTGCCAGGTGTAGGGGTGGGGGTGGAGGAAGATGAAGATGAAGTAAGATACATGTAAGCTAGTACACTGACCTGCCAGGGGATGGTGCCAGGTGTAGGGGTGGGGGTGGAGGAAGATGAAGATGAAGTAAGATACATGTAAGCTAGTACACTGACCTGCCAGGGGATGGTGCCAGGTGTAGGGGTGGGGGTGGAGGAAGATGAAGATGAAGTAAGATACATGTAAGCTAGTACACTGACCTGCCAGGGGATGGTGCCAGGTGTAGGGGTGGGGGTGGAGGAAGATGAAGATGAAGTAAGATACATGTAAGCTAGTACACTGACCTGCCAGGGGATGGTGCCAGGTGTAGGGGTGGGGGTGGAGGAAGATGAAGATGAAGTAAGATACATGTAAGCTAGTACACTGACCTGCCAGGGGATGGTGCCAGGTGTAGGGGTGGGGGTGGAGGAAGATGAAGATGAAGTAAGATACATGTAAGCTAGTACACTGACCTGCCAGGGGATGGTGCCAGGTGTAGGGGTGGGGGTGGAGGAAGATGAAGATGAAGTAAGATACATGTAAGCTAGTACACTGACCTGCCAGGGGATGGTGCCAGGTGTAGGGGTGGGGGTGGAGGAAGATGAAGATGAAGTAAGATACATGTAAGCTAGTACACTGACCTGCCAGGGGATGGTGCCAGGTGTAGGGGTGGGGGTGGAGGAAGATGAAGATGAAGTAAGATACATGTAAGCTAGTACACTGACCTGCCAGGGGATGGTGCCAGGTGTAGGGGTGGGGGTGGAGGAAGATGAAGATGAAGTAAGATACATGTAAGCTAGTACACTGACCTGCCAGGGGATGGTGCCAGGTGTAGGGGTGGGGGTGGAGGAAGATGAAGATGAAGTAAGATACATGTAAGCTAGTACACTGACCTGCCAGGGGATGGTGCCAGGTGTAGGGGTGGGGGTGGAGGAAGATGAAGATGAAGTAAGATACATGTAAGCTAGTACACTGACCTGCCAGGGGATGGTGCCAGGTGTAGGGGTGGGGGTGGAGGAAGATGAAGATGAAGTAAGATACATGTAAGCTAGTACACTGACCTGCCAGGGGATGGTGCCAGGTGTAGGGGTGGGGGTGGAGGAAGATGAAGATGAAGTAAGATACATGTAAGCTAGTACACTGACCTGCCAGGGGATGGTGCCAGGTGTAGGGGTGGGGGTGGAGGAAGATGAAGATGAAGTAAGATACATGTAAGCTAGTACACTGACCTGCCAGGGGATGGTGCCAGGTGTAGGGGTGGGGGTGGAGGAAGATGAAGATGAAGTAAGATACATGTAAGCTAGTACACTGACCTGCCAGGGGATGGTGCCAGGTGTAGGGGTGGGGGTGGAGGAAGATGAAGATGAAGTAAGATACATGTAAGCTAGTACACTGACCTGCCAGGGGATGGTGCCAGGTGTAGGGGTGGGGGTGGAGGAAGATGAAGATGAAGTAAGATACATGTAAGCTAGTACACTGACCTGCCAGGGGATGGTGCCAGGTGTAGGGGTGGGGGTGGAGGAAGATGAAGATGAAGTAAGATACATGTAAGCTAGTACACTGACCTGCCAGGGGATGGTGCCAGGTGTAGGGGTGGGGGTGGAGGAAGATGAAGATGAAGTAAGATACATGTAAGCTAGTACACTGACCTGCCAGGGGATGGTGCCAGGTGTAGGGGTGGGGGTGGAGGAAGATGAAGATGAAGTAAGATACATGTAAGCTAGTACACTGACCTGCCAGGGGATGGTGCCAGGTGTAGGGGTGGGGGTGGAGGAAGATGAAGATGAAGTAAGATACATGTAAGCTAGTACACTGACCTGCCAGGGGATGGTGCCAGGTGTAGGGGTGGGGGTGGAGGAAGATGAANAAGTTGTTAATTAATAATATTATAAGAAAAGATATTGACAATATCAATGTAAATAAATAAAAGCAAGATTCTAAAATTTCTTCTATCTTTCCAATGAAGATTAAGGGTTTGTTTGACATTTTAGTTCTTGAAACTGTCCGTTGACAGGTGAGTGCGCCACCATCGATTTACAATGGGAATTCGTCCATTATAATTACTAATTTCAACAGGAGACAGACAGAGAAAAATAGACTTCAGCGCCGGGATTTGAACCACGGGCCTCTGTATTACCAGTGTAGCGCTCCATCCAACTAAGCTACGCAGGAGAATGATTCTTCTCCGCTGTAACTGATAACTATTCCCCAACTCCAAGCTTTCAATATTCATACACATTTTTAGAAAGTCAATTTATGACATTAGAACTAAACCGAGAATTAATGGCCCATAATACAGAGGCCTGTGGTTCAAATCCCGGCGCTGGAGTCTATTTTTCTCTGTCTGTCTCCCAGTGTTAATAATGATTATAAATTGATTTAAATTAAAAAAACTCATTACTGATATATTTCGACCTTCTTCGGATATTCTTAAGCATCTAGAATATCTACAATACAAACAACATCTTATAAATTATATTGTTCTTCAACATAATTTGAGTAATGAAAGTCTTGAACAAGGTTTCTTATCTGAATACAACAATTATTTTATGTCTGGTTATCACCTGAAAGGTCAATTTAATTTATTTTGGCAATCATTTTACATAATTTGATAATAAGTTATTTCATTTTCCAGATTTTTCTTTTCTTTCTTTGGTTTTATGTTGATTCGTAAGATGTTTGATATCATTGTCAAAAAGATAAGATAAATCAATTCTTCTTCTTCCTCATGGAATTTTCTTGGGTCTAATTGTAGATTAAGGTGATCCCTATACATATTTTTCCTAGCTATTTGAGTTACGGGTCTATTGGGATTGCAGTAATGAGATTTGGATAGCAGTAATATAGATTTTTTTTTAAATTTTATCCTGATAGACCCTTGGCTCAGATAACTAGGAAAAATATTATTAGGGATACCTTAATCTACAATCAAATTTAAATTTAATAAAAATATTATATTGATTGAGGAAAATTAGAAAAAATTGTGTATGGGGCACACTTTTTAAACTTTTAATCATTGTTAACAAGGCTGTTGATAAAATTTGGCAGGTTAAGCAGCATCATGCTGCCTAATCAGCTAAGAGATTAATTAAACTGATTATAACGATGTAGTTACTTGACTACGGTTGAATCGTGGAGTACAGTTGGTTGACTGATAACGGACGCGACGGGTAGAGTGGGCGACTCCAAGTTTCTAGAGAACAGAGAACTCGTAGCGAACATCTTCATCCCCTCCTTCAGACCCAGCTTTCCGTTACCTCTTTGCTAAAATACAAACAAAATAAATCTTATAACATTATATTCTTTACATCGCATTCAATCAAGAAATTAGACAAAAAAAAGATAAATATATTTTATTAAATCTTTACAGTCTTTAGGGGTAAATAAAATGAATGTCTTATAGCGTAAATGAATAATTTATTCATAACATTTTAAGATATTATTCAACTTCTTACTTTCTCATATAAAGAGAAAATATTGTGATGGCGCTAAAATGCAATTTTGAGATTTTGATGGAGTTGCAAATTTTTAGGTCCCCCGGGTCCAAAAAAGTGTTTTTTTTTAATAAAAATGTCTGTCTGTCGTCGGTTGTCTGTTTATCATTACTTGTCTGTGCAGACGCTTTTAAAATTTAATGAAATATTATGGAATCGGTCATAAAGATTATTTTACAGTTACATAATGCTCCACTTTGGCTGACCTACGAGTCATCCAAGCTTACTTGGGGTAACCTTTGCCATCCGGGCTTACTTGGGGTAACCTTTGCCATCCGGGCTTACTTGGGGTAACCTTTGCCATCCGGGCTTACTTGGGGTAACCTTTGCCATCCGGGCTTACTTGGGGTAACCTTTGCCATCCGGGCTTACTTGGGGTAACCTTTGCCATCCGGGCTTACTTGGGGTAACCTTTGCCTCCATCAAGTTGCCCTTTGTCTCATTCAATAGATGCTGAAATGAGACAATAAGTCTGTATGTGATTTAAGTCTCCCGCAGACAACAGACTTTTTGTCGGCCAACAAAAAGTCGGTAGGAGACGGTGCGAATAGAAACAATATACACAGGTGGAATCCCACACATGGCCCACAAAAAATCGGCCCGACTTTACCTGTTTCTATTCGTCCGTTTCCTACCGACTTTTTGTCAGCCGAAAAAAAGTTGATCGTCTGCGGGGGCCTTCAGAGATGGGTCTCTTGAAGGATAAATTCAAACAAACAACCTCCTTCACAGACATCCAAAGCTAAGGATGTTTTGAAACCTCCTTCAAAAACATCCTAAGCTAAGGATGTTTTGAAGGAGGTTGTGAGTTTGAATTCATCCCTCAAGTGACCTATCTATAAATCACTTATAGAATTATATAAAGAGATCAAACTTGTGTCAAAATAATGTGGCAATAAGTATTAGATAGAGTTAGAAAGGGGGTTAGGAGAAATCCAGAGGGCTCTTCAAAATATTGTACTAGAGGGTTTTATGATCATCATCTGCTTACTGCTAATGCTACCTAATGGAGTGCTACCACACTCCAATCATCCTTATGACATAAATCAGCATCTTGACACAATATAAGTTAGGCATCACACTTTATTCATTTTTATTTTTATTTATTTATTTATTTATTTTTTTTTTTTTTTAATTATATTTTTATTTGATAATTTAACACAAAAGTTTAGTTTATGCTATAAAACATTATTTTTTTAAAAAAAACTTTTAATTTATTAACATAGAAAAAAAGACATTAAATATATTGACTATGAGGTAAATAAAGCTCAAGTCGTAAAAGAAAATTTATTAAAGTTTAGAAGAAGGAAAAATCTATAAAAATATTACTATTATGTAATAAAACAACACTACCAAAACTAAACTACTAATTTACCTAAAATATTTATTAATTGCGCTAAAATAATATAATTAAAAATTAACTACACTGACTGACCTAAGAAAATTTTATTTAAAAAGAAGTGCAAAAAGATTTGAAGAAGAAAAATAAATAAAAATGGAATTTTGTCGAATATAAGTAAATAAAATATGTACAGTTAGAATATGAGCAGACGGTCTGGCAGTGAACATGTAAAGCCATGTATTCATTTAAACATTGACCCTGAATGAGCATGCATGTACCCTTGTTTGCTTGGATGTGTACAGAGCGAGCAGAATAGATCTGCATGCCTCATCCTCACCTGAGAGTTGTTGGCACAACAAAATAAGCACAAATTGGTAGTCAGTGTAGACGGGGGTGGACAACTTGGGTCTGCCCAAAGAATTTGGGCCAAATCCCTCTCCTTTCTGATACATATTTTTTATTTTTTTTTTGTATATAGGGGAGACTGCTGTACATTGATCATAGTGTACCTTGGATCACCCTTCAGTTTCTTAGAAGATGCTGCTATCTACGTGACAGAATTGTACTGACAATGTTAATACTCAGTCAAGTCCTTGCAAGCCTGACAGTTGTTGTCCATGTGCTGTTGTTTTCGAATAAAATAAAAAAAAAAACATTTTTTTACCTCAAAAAGTAACAACTTTTGATTTTACTCTTTATTTTTTTTTTTTTAAATTGACAATTGTGTTTTGTCTTTTAAATCACATTGTATCTGAATCACTACTTATTGGTGAGTAAATTTTTATCCAAGGTACAAGAGTCTCCCCTATATATTAATTATGGACCATTCTTTTAATTATTGTTTGGACACCTCAAAATCAAAGCAAGGTGGCTCATTGGTCATGCAGGACGTGGTTGTACCCCCCTTCCCACCCCCCCTCTCTCCTAGTACTGAATGGCAACACATGCTCATTTGGGGTAAATACTCAAGTAAATACACCACTTGACTATTTATATTTCAAAATATTGTTAAAATTAAATTATAAGTTCTTTTAATATATATACACATATTTATATACCACTCAGTCTAATTTTAATACAAATGGTTTAAAAATAAAAACATTTTTCATTAATAACTAAAAAAAGGTGAAGTATTTTCCTCTACATTTGCTTTGTTGTTTGTTGTTTACGTGGATTTGAAGTTGAGCAAAGCCCATGTTGCTGCAAACAAGGGGACTTGGCTACAGGAGGTAATAGGTGGAGGGTGGAGGGCTGACGGTAATACTAGTTATTTACCTAAAATATTATTCATTTCATTAAAATAATAACATAATTAAGCATTAACTTTACTGACTAACGTAGTAGAGAGGGGGGCCTGGATGGCTCAGAGGCTAGAGTGCTCGCTTTGCGATAAAGCAAGTTAAGCATCCTCGAGCAGGGTCAGAAGATGGATGGGTGACCACTTCTGATCACAGCTCTTGGATCGATTCCCGGACCGGGCTCCCCGCTCAATGTCACCCAACATTGTTTAAACAATTGGGAAGCTCCTCGAAAGAATCACGAACTAAAATTTAATTATCTAATCCCCCACTAGAGGGAGAAACTCTACCTGTCAGGAATGCTATCACCAAACACTTGGCTTCCAACCTGCAAAGGGTTGAGATCAGGGCACAACGCACTTCCTCTACAGGGAGAGACTCTATCTGTTAGGAATGCTATCACCAAACACTTGGCTTCCAACCTGCAAAGGGTTGAGATCAGGGCACAACGCACTTCCTCTCGTTTACATAACACAACGCACTGATGTTTACATAAACTTTCCTAGAGGAGAGTTTATGTAAACTTTAGAGAGCCAGTTTGACTCATGTTAAGTAATACACGTAATTTTTTTTAGTGAGATGTTAATAATATCGTCTATAAATTACCAAATATTTAAGTTAAATATTGTTATATTTATTCAAATATGTTCCCGTTATCTCATTAGTAACTGGTAATAATGATATTTGTAATAATAGTCATACAAATCTTTGATTTTTCAGTAAGTGAGTCAAAATGACTCATGTTAGGTAATAACCACCTAGTTTGAGAGATAAGTATTCCTTTTTTAATTAAATTACCAAAAATTTAAGTTAAATATAGTTAAATTTATTGAAATATATTAACCTTACCTTATTAGTAATTGTTAATCATGATATTTGAAATAATAGTCATAAAAATCTTTGATTTTTCAGTAAATGAGTCAGAATGACTCATGTTAGGTAATAAGCGCCTAGTTTGAAAGATAATTATACCTTTTTTATATTAAATTACCAAACATTTAAGTTAAATATAGTTATATTTATTTAAAAATATTCATATTACCTTATTTAATAGTAATTTTTAATCGTGATATTTGAAATAATAGTCATAAAAATCTTTCATTTTTCAGTAAGTGAGTCAGAATGACTCATGTTAGGTAATAAGCGCCTAGTTTGAAAGATAATTATACCTTTTTTATATTAAATTACCAAACATTCAAGTTAAATATAGTTATATTTATTTAAACATATTCATATCNTGTAAAATAAATATAAACTTGAAATCATTTTTGCAAAATATTATAAAACATATTTAAATTAGTTTTATTGTTCTATTATTTTTTTAATTGATAAAATACCGTTGTTTAGTCTCATAGTTTATAAGCACAAAATTAGTCATTCTTAATTATAATTTTCAAATTTTTTATTTTTTCTGTATATTTTTATTATTTTATTTTTAAATTCAGGTACCGTTTTAATTTATTTTGTATTATATGTATAGATTTCACTAAAATTAGCATAAAATTAAAATTTAAGAGAAAGTGGCACGGGGTCCCATGTCAGGACAATATGGGCATATAATTGAAGTATAATCACGTACGATCTTCTAATAAAAGCAAGAAATGTAGCTAGAAAAATCCCTATCTTCCCATCACGCCTACATCTATCTCAATTTCACAGTTATATCTCAAATTTAGGCCTCACAGGACCGTGCGTACCCGAGGGTTAGAAGATACAAGTTTTTTTTTTTTTTTTTTTTTGGTGGCTTCTATATTTGTAATTTGGTTAAAAAAATATAAAAGATAATGTGCTCAACTGTGGTTTTCTACAATGTGTGGCGGCGGCTCATCATGTAAGAGGTGCAGTTCATGAACCGAGCAACCACTTGATTACCTGAACAACAGCTGAAACCGATCAATTGTTTAAATTACAATTTTTTTGTGTGAAGACGTTGTTCAGTAATTGAAATACACCTCTTTTATAAGATAATGAGTTGATGAGAACAATTGAAAATAAATCGGATAATGCTTCATATCATTGCTTGTTTTTTATTAATTTAATTTTAAAAACGTAATGTACCCTCGCTTACACGACCCTCAATAACACAAAAACCTTAATTACAAGTGCAATTTTCAAATCCCCTTGAGATTGCCATAACACATAATGTTAAATTAATCTCTGTAACACGACTATTATTATCCAAACAACCTCAATAACACGGATTTTTTCCAATTCACAACATAACTCAGAACCTCTATAAACAAGTTGTTTTGAGAGGTCAACCTCTATAACACGACTCTATACAGGAATGGGTCGACCTTGAACAAGTCTAGACTTGAAAACCCCACCCCACCCCACTCCTAACATTTTATTAACCTCTATAACACGACTGATAGCCAAAATAACCTTGATAACACGACCCTCAACAAAAAGAGCACCTCGATAACAAGACTATTTCCCAAATCCCCTTGAGACACTTCTTATCGAGGTCCTACTGTAACTGTTAATTATATACAGGGTGATTGGCGATATACAAAAATAAATAGGGTGATTCTTAACATCATTAGCTACAAAAAACATCATATAAACCATGGGTCTATTCTCAACCGTTTTCTCATAAGGTCATATTTTATGATTTTTTTAGATCGCATACCTTTGCTCATAAAAACGCTTATTGCTCTAAGTATAAAAGGTAGAACAATATTTTTGGGTTCGTTGTAAACTGACAAAAATTTCCTACAGTAAAAGTGTAATTTTAATTTTAAAAACTTCAAATTACATGACGAAAAATTAATTACAAATGTAATTTTTAAGAAAAAAATAGAAAATTAATTTTTCATTAGTTCCATAACTTGGCAAAGAACCAAGCTTAAACAAGACGGACTTCAGGAAAAACTTTCTCATTTACTAACGTTTCGATCAATATTAATATTATTACCTATTCATATGGCGGAAATTTCAGTAAACTTCCCTGAAAGTAAAAAAGAAACATTTTTATTGTTGCTATTTTTGACTTACAGGTGAGTAAATAATTAAAAGAAGTAAGAGTGGTTTAGTATACTCATCTTCAACAAAATCAGCAATAAACACGTTTCTTTTTTACTTTCAGGGAAGTTTACTAAAATTTCCGCCATATGAATGGGTAACAATATTAATATTGATCAAAACTTAAGTAAATGAGAAAGTTTTTCCTGAAGTCCGCCTTGTTTAAGCTATGTTCTTTGCCAAGTTATGGAACCAATAAAAAATTATTTTATTTAATTTTTTTCTTAAAAATTACATTTGTATAAATTTTTCGTCATGTAATTTGAAGTTTTGAAAATTAAAATTACACTTTTCTTTTAGGAAATTTTTTCAGCTTTACAACGAACCCAAAAATATTGTTCTACCTTTTATACATTTAGAGCAATAAGTGTTTTTATGTGCAAAGATATGCGANAAACATTTTTATTGTTGCTATTTTTGACTTACAGGTGAGTAAATAATTAAAAGAAGTAAGAGTGGTTTAGTATACTCATCTTCAACAAAATCAGCAATAAACACGTTTCTTTTTTACTTTCAGGGAAGTTTACTAAAATTTCCGCCATATGAATGGGTAACAATATTAATATTGATCAAAACTTAAGTAAATGAGAAAGTTTTTCCTGAAGTCCGCCTTGTTTAAGCTATGTTCTTTGCCAAGTTATGGAACCAATAAAAAATTATTTTATTTAATTTTTTTCTTAAAAATTACATTTGTATAAATTTTTCGTCATGTAATTTGAAGTTTTGAAAATTAAAATTACACTTTTCTTTTAGGAAATTTTTTCAGCTTTACAACGAACCCAAAAATATTGTTCTACCTTTTATACATTTAGAGCAATAAGTGTTTTTATGTGCAAAGATATGCGATCTAAAAAAAATCATAAAATATGACCTTATGAGAAAACGGTTGGGAAAAGACCCATGGTTTATATGACGTTTTTTGTAGCCAATGATGTTTAGAATCACCTTATATATTTTTGTACATATATCGCCAATCACCCTGTATATAATTAACAGTTATAATTGAAAGTTTGGAGTATTCAGAATAAACTGTTATTACATATTGAAACATCATAAAAAATAAAATAAAAATAACAACTGATGTTTACATCGCTTAGTTAAAAAGGAAAATAAGTTAGAGTGGACCGAGTAGTAGAGACGGACGATGTCGTACCTGAGCTGGGACGGCAGTGTCGTCCTGGCCGACCTGCCAAGTCGACCGCTGACCTCTCCTTCTCGTTTCCTCTTCACCGTCTTCAAACGAACCCTGAGCCACCCACACACACAGAAACAACAAGAGTCAGACATCACACACCTTCACACTCAACATCTTCCAGACAATAATCACAGGTATATGTATGGACAAATCAAATATTTATACTTATACAGTGGCGTAAATAGCGCCCCCGCCAACCCCACGGTGCCTGCTCTAGGGGGCGCCAAAAAATGTGTAAACAAAAATATTTAATAATAAAAATTAAAATAAAGAATTATTTGGTAATTTGGAATTATTTTTGAGAGATAAAAATAAATGAGAGATAAAATAAATAAATAGTTTAAATCAGGGTGAGAATGTTATGAGATGTTATGGTTTAGAGCTCAGACCTCAGTTTGATGTTCAAGGTGTCACTATACATCGTACAAATTCTCCCTTCTTCATTTTGGACTGCTAAGAGATCCAAGTGTTTATTACAACTATAAGTTATCTTATCTAATCTGGTTTTAGCTGCACTAGATAAGGAAATATGTTCCAAACTTAACAAGTCATACTTCCATCGTTCCATCTCTTTCTCTATTGATTGTCTTTGCAATATAAGTATTTCTCTTTCTTTCTTAACTTCTTTTTCCCTCTTACAATCTCTTTGTAGAGTTTCTAACTCTTTTCTTACCTTGCTAATTTTACCTCCCTTTAGAGTCAGTGGCTAGTAGAAGTGAGTAGTGGCTTATAATTATAAAGTACTCAATTAGTACCTGTACCTCGTACAATCAATTACAAATTCATATTTTACGATTTTGGTAGTATTCATACTACGGCCCGTGGTTCAAGTCCCGGTGCCGGAGTCTGTTTTTCTCTGACTGTTTCCCGTAGTTAATAATAATTATAATTTGATTTAAATTAAAATTTAATCTTTCCGTAGTATGAATACTACCAAAATTGTAAAATATGAATGAAACAAAATATTTCGGTCCTCTGAGTTTTGTGTTGATCAGCTTTTACTCTACATGTAGAAGCCCTTTGGTGCGCCCAAGCTCTCTATGAGCTGCTGTGCCTCACATTATTATTATCATTATTATTATTATTATTATTATTATTA
>KZ653636.1:541808-553378 GCA_001010745.2 Gerris buenoi | reverse complement strand
TTAATTTAAATCAAATTATAATTATTATTAACACTGGGAGAAAGAGAGAGAAAAATAGACTCCAGCGCCGAGATTGACTTGCTAAATGTGTATGAATATTGAAAGCTTGGATTCGGGACTAGTTATCAGTTACGGCAGAGAAAAATCATTCTCCTGGGTAGCTTAGTTGGAAAGAGCGCTACACTGGAAATGTAGAGGCCTGTAGTTCAAGTCCCGACGCTGGAGTCTATTTTTCTCTGTCTGTCTCGCAATGTTAATAATAATTATAATTTGATTTAATTATAATCTAATAATAATTATAATCTATTTATACTTTTGGTATTATTAACCGTCTGAGTTTAAAAATGCAAAAATTTATAACTTCAAAATGGTGGCCAATATCAAAATGAAATTTGGCGGGCTTGTTTGTCATACAGAGAGGTATATTCGTGCCAAATTTCATCTCGATCAGGGCTATTTTCGATTTATTAAGATTTTTTTTAATTTTTGCTGACTCAGCAAACTGGGTTCAAGATGGCGAAAAAAGTTGAATTTCCGGGTGGTACCACTACAGGTAATGACTGATTTGGAAATGAGGAAATGAGTGATTTTTCTGCCATGTTTCAACTCTCTAGGTTAAATACCTTGGGCGCTACGATGATAACATACATACACACATCATACGTCATGCTGAAAACCACTCAGGAGGTCTTAAAAACACCTAAAACGGATAATTCCGTTGAAATCTCGAAAAAAAAAATTTTTGGTGAAAACAATAATTTTCCTACTATTAGTAGTGAGGAAAAGTAAAAACATATCGATCGCCTAAAATGGGAGTAAAGTAGTCATGAGAGAGTGGAGGAGTTTAAGTATTGGGGAGACTCAATGATTGAGAACTAAGAGATCAAACAACACTTGTACCCTTACTTGAATACCCTCCCCCCTATCTTCACACAAGTCCTGGGTAATTAAAAAATATTATAAGGGAATAGAGTACTCTACCTGTACTCTACTCTGCGTGGCTTGGTGGTGGTTGTTTTATCATGGTCAGTAGTCGGAGTGGTGTCTTCCTCCCAGTGTGTTTCCATGGACGTGGCCTTCTGATGGTACTGTGATGTCACCTTGGTCACCTTACTCAGGCAGCCGTTACCCGAGTACATGGGAGACAGCGGCGGAGTATCGCTGTGGCCCTCGCAGCCACTCTCCCCTCCCAGACCTGTCTCTACACAAACAAACAACAAGTACCAGTCAAATAAACAACACGTCTAAACCACAAACCAAACAATTCTTAACCCTAGAATACTAACCAGTCGTAAAAATTACCATGATCACCACCTAATAATAATAATAATAATAATAATAATAATACGTTTAAAGTAACAAGGCTTTAAACAAAGAGGTTGTGCAATTTACATTATAATCTTAGAAATTAATTAATAAACATGGACATGATGCACACTCTCATTCATTACATATAAATACACACACACTCTCATCCATACATTCACTAAAAAAAATAAACATTAAAACTCTAAACAGTAATAACAAACACTAAATATATATACAAAAATAAATTCTTTCCGAAGGTTGTTTTTATATAAAAATTTCCATTGCATTTATTCATTCAACCAGAATGATCTAGTCTCTAAGAAATTAATAAAAAAATAAAATAGTAGTTGCATCCACTTTCGAGTTAGTATTAAGTTGAGTAGCCACGCTCCTGTCGACTCCATCCTGACTCAAATTTTGATTCCGAAAGAAGTTGTACCTCGGACAGTTTATTAAAATGTGATTGAAGCTTTCTTTTTCATTCAAATTGCACAGGGTGCAAAACTCCTCTGTGTTTATTTTATAAGTTATTCCTTTAACTGTAATTTTCAGGAGCCCCTGTCCAGATGTTCTAACTTGGGCCAGTAGCTTTTGAACTGAGTACGGTAGCCCTAATTGTAAATAATTAGTAGCTTTATTTAGAGCTTTATATATAGGGCTGTACATGGATTTTTCTATTTTCTCTAAATCAGACAATGATGGTTGTCATTTAATAGTGAGCTATCTTGGTTGTGTAAAACACTGACTCCTCACTCTTCACCAGAGCTTTATCTACATTCATTTCATGCCTACAAGTTTGCTTTAGTTGCACCCCGAAAATTCTTAAGAGTTATCTTTAGGCTGTTTTTACTTTGAGCTACAACCTATTTCTCGTTTAAGACGTCCCCATTTGAGGAGAATATTCTAAAAAAATTGTTTAAATTATCAACTAACATTTCTTTCAATAGTATTTTGTAATAAAAATAATAATACTAATTTTAAATATATTACTATTTTTGGGAAAATCCAAAAAATTAGGGTAGGAAGCCAATGAGGGGTCAGGATTTTGAATTCTAGAAGGTAGGGCCAACTAGGTAAACAGATAAATCACTGGCCTCCCCCTCTTCTACAGGCCTGGTGGCTTTATTTTATTTTTTTCAAATTTTGGTTGGCCAATCTGAGTGTCAAAAGTCAAAACTCGTAGCGCACACATACTGTAGTAGCTCCACTGTTATTAATTTTTATTATGAGCAATTTAAACTCCGACAAAATATTTTTGTAAAAATAATTACTCCCCTCTAAAACCATCACTTTTACAAGGAGAAATATCTGCGACCTTTGGTAACAATCTGGAGCTGAGAAGCACCTACTCGCTAAACATTATCAGTAAATGATAAGACAGTCATAAAAGGTAAATGTCCTGTGATATTATTATAGTTAAATTTTATTTTTTTAAAGGTCTAGCAAAACCCACAGACAAGCTTGATAGGAATTCATTTTACAAAAATAAGTAAACGGACAAGTGTCAATTGCCAGGGCCGGATTTAGAGTGAGTGGGCCCCTAGGCAGAAGATGTGGTGCGGGCCCCACCTCCAAAGGTTGGGGGGGGGGGGGTTTTTCCCGGGAAATTAGAAGAAATAAAAAATTACGTAAAAAAAAGCACTCCCATTTTTGAAAGTCTCTTTTCCTTTATGGTGATTACTTTAACATTGTATGGTGGTCCATTTTTGCTTCTGTTCACTGCTATATTTCCCTAAAATAAAAATATTGAACCCAAATTTGATGTATGCAAATGCATAGGACCTGCCATATTTATTTATTTTATTAATTGTCTTAAAAATGCCCTCTGTCTTGAAAATCTTGAATCTTGACTATGGCTAAAAATGTCTTGACTATCTTGAAAACCCCGCAGTTCGTACTTAATTGACTTAATAATTAAACAGTCAGGACCAGGACACTCTCACTTACCTTGTTAATTAAAATTTTAGAGTTAGAGAACTTTCTTACGAAAAAGGGTGAAAATGATTCGATAACTAGGGAGTAGGGATAGGGACACAATAACCACGGACGAAAATATAACAGAACTGAGCTTGATATTTTTATTTGATTGGGAGATAACAATTCAAAAATTAAGGGAAGGGTAGAAAAGATAATAGCTATAAAGGTAGGTAATATTGCCAAGAAGAAAAGAGTTAGAGACAAAAAAAAATGATTAGGAAAAAAAGTGAAAAGGGGGTTGGGGGTTAAGAGAGAAACCTAAATGGCAAAGACAATCGCTGGATGTTTAGGTAGAATGACTAGTTATGTTTGAGGAACAGACCTTAACTAGTACAACTAAATCAGATTAGATAAGATAACTTTAACTATAATACATACTAATTTTTTTTTCACTTCCATCGTCCTGGATTTTAGATTATAATTTCTTCACAAATATAAAGCCAAATAATAATGTTGATTTTATTTCCTTTTGGTGGAATCAATTATATTTTTAGCATAAAATAGTCAATTAATTTTTTATTATTTTTATTTATTTATTTATTTTTTTTTTGGCTCGTCATAAATGTGTCTCCCCACTTCTTTCTTTGCCCTCTTGTAGTGCGGGCCCCTAGGCGGCCGCCTATATCATCTATGCCTAAATCCGGCCCTGTCAATCGCTCACTATTTCGGGCGTAATTAAAGAACTATATAAGGACCTCTTCTGCCACTGGCTGAACTGAGTACTACGGTGGAGGGTATCTTCCTACAGACGTGGTGCTGGGCGTCCAGTGTGTTCAGCACTATCCTCACCAGAGACTGGATCTGAGTCGTTAGAGGCACCTGACTGTACTGATACTGAAACAATAGCAAATAAAATAACAAAAGTTACAAATACGACAACAGTAGAGGGTAGATTATCTGGAAGTTCGATAATCTCGACTGCCTGGAATAAATAATCAAAAGCGGTTGCCTTAATTAATTCTTAAAAAGAGCGTTGTTAGCTGCACAGATAAATAAACAAAGATGTTTTTAGGTCAAAGTGTTGGATTTAGTTTACTTTTTGGGTAAATTTTGATTATTCAAACTACCCCACACAAAATTAGTTTGGATAATCGACAATTTACTGTATTTGATCAGGAGATATGAGCAAGCACCAATATAGACATACACCCTACATATAAATTAAGTTGTGAAGCAAAACATAATCGCTTCATTATAAAAAAGTTTATCCAGAGGAATGCAACTTACAATCAGATTGGAGGAGAAATCATTTCAAAGATTATTTGTTTATTTGTCTGTAGTGTTTTTACATCCGAAGACGCAGACCACTTAGGTGGGTCCATTCAACAAACCACTTAGGTGGGTCCATTCAACAAACCACTTAGGTGTCCATTCAACAAACCACTTAGGTGTCCATTCAACAAACTCCGGTCAGAAGACAAGAATCTTCATTTATGGAAAAGGGTTTGGTCGTAAATCAACGTCTCACACATCATAAAGATTTAACTTAAAATGTTTTTGACAATCATTAAAATAGTACATTAACCAACAAGATTTCCCTTGAGTAGGAAGGAAAGTAGCAGAGCAGAGATGCCGAGTGTCAGAAAGGAAACATCAATTTGATTCTTGTTCTTTCTGTATACTGTTCGTTTTAATAATAAACATGTTTCTGAAAATGTTCGTTTTTTTGTGGTTTAAACTTATTTTATCAGACCGTGGTATGCTTTAAATTTGATATTATTTTCCTACAATAAACAACCCGACTTTAACAGCCTACCCTAATACTCACAGTACAGAGGTCAGACTACTCCATGCTGAGCCTAACCTAAGTATTTACAAATTAAATGATATGCAAGGGATAAAAAGTGTGTAAATTGTTACATAATGAAGACGTTGATTATTTAGAAATCATATAAGAGGAGTTACTTAGTAAATAGTTCCCAACCATTTTCTTTCACAGATCACAGACCAGCAAAACAGCTAAATTTATTCAGTGGATTGATCCAAAAAGGGGAAGGAGACACACAAAAAAAAAAAAAACCTAAAAATCTAACAAATTCTTTTATTGTTAAGTTTTTGGAATGAAGTTCCTTATGCCACGTTCTGGATCCCGGGAGTAAATCCGAAGAAAACGACCAAAATCACCGTCACGCAAAATCCGTCACGAAATCTACCGATGACAATAACTTAAAAGTTCACCGAGTTAGTTGAAATTTGGTACACATGCTCATTTTACCAAAGCCCAGGCTAAGTTCGTTGGACAACGTTATCCGCCCAAGCATTCACACGCAACCCTCGTGTAAACGTAAGCTTCAAAAATGTTAAGACGGGAAAAAGTGTTATTAAGGAACCTGTTACTTGACTTGTTTTGTTTATTTTTGTTATATATGTCAAATGTCACTTATTTCAATCTAACATTCTTTAATAATCATACTCTTTAACTATTTTTTTTTCTTATATTCAATACATATTTATTGTAAGATGCTTGCTTTAATGATACAAATAACACTTTTCTTTTTATTTTGCGGTACTTTTATAGAAAAGGGCCCCCCTTTTTGTTTTTTATACCAAAGAGTTTAAATCCCTTAGTCTAACTACCTATTAAGACAAACGGATATTCCGTCCAATAGGCTTTGGGACAAAGGAATATTACACTTTTATATAAAAAAAGTGTGTACTAAGTTGTAAGAAAGTATATTAGATTAAAAAGTAAGTGGGGGGCCCTTTTCTATAAAAGTGCCGGGTGTCCCACGACACCACACGTATTTTTTCTTTAATTTTAGAAATAGTCCAGGAGATAGAGTGCAAAAAAGTGTCTGACTAACATTAAGCTAGAATTTTGTGTAGAAGTTAATCTTTTATTGCCATATAAAAATATGTGGTCAGCTAAGTTCATCAGCAAACTAAAGCTTGGCAACAGATGTTTGAAAAACAAAAAGGTGGAGAGAGGCTATGTTCTGCCCTTTTTGGTGGACAATGTGATCTTCATGATCCTAAGTAAGATCTTAGATAGTAGACCGACTGATAATCAAGTTGATGGTAGTTTGTCACTTAATAGGTTAGTTAGTCAAATATTACTCCAAATCAAACAGGTCACCTATTAAGTGACAAACTATCACCAACTTGATTTTTGGTCAAATAACTAAATCTGGTCTGGCCAAAAAGGGCGGGACACAGCTCCTCTCCGGTTTGTTATTTTAAAATTTCTGCTAAAAGAACTAAAGATTGTAAACTCCAAAATTGTGGAAAAATTAAGTTTCTTATTTTTCTAAATTAAAAAATTAAAAAAATTGTCTTCTAAAATTGTTTAACAATCAATCATAAGTAGCAGCATTGCTTAAACTAAAATCAATTTACCTAATTAGAGTTTCCATTATTAATATAAATATTGTAACATCACAGTTTTTTGGTCAATTTTAGTTTTTTTTTTTTTGTTGAGTTGGGCAACACTGCGCACGAGTGGAGACGGATCCCCCACTCCATGTGGCTGTTCAAGTCTCAGTCTCAGTGCCTCTCTGGATCTTGGGTGGAAGGTGTGCCGCGCAAGGTCGAGACAGCCACTCACAGTTATAATAATTCTTAGGCCAACTCTTTTTTTCTCCAATTTATTAGTTTTGCCCTTCTGCCCGAACGTTACACTGTCTCCCTCCAAGTATGCGGTAAGCTTTATTTAATTACACTGTTTGTGAAGTTTTTATGGAAAATATAACCAAACTTTTTTTAACAAGCTAATGCTTGCTCAAGATTATCAGAAAAGTGTCAAGTCTCTAACTTCTTGATTGAAAATAAACCCTTCCCTTTGCGCCTAATCTTATTTATTTGAAACGTCCGCTTGACCTTCCACTGCTTTAAAAGTGGCGTTTCAATATATTGTTTATTACAAATTTGAAACATAAAATAATAACCGGATACAAAACTAAGAGGGCAAAATGTCTCAGCGGCAGTTGGGAAACACTGATATAGACATACCTTGTAGAGCAGTACGAGGAGTGACATGAGCCAGGACTTGCGAACCTGGGGCTCTAGATACCAGAGACTGTAGTCAGGACTGGACTGACAGTCTGACGTGATGTGGTGAGGAGGACAGGGACAGTAGTTCAGCAGCAGGAGGCACGTCGGCATCAGCATTCCTCCCATCAGGTGGTTCTGATCCAGCACCTGGGGAAGATTCGCTAGGAAAGCATTGAACACACTGCAGCGTCTGAAACAATAGACACAACTTTGTACAGTCTACAGCAGCAGTTCCCAAACTATGGGGAGCAACCCACTGGTGGGTCGCGGGAGCAATTAAGGGGGGTCGCAGATTGGGTCCATTTTAAAACATGTTTGGGCTGCAAAAATGAAATCTTTAAATAATGAAATTAAACAATCACACAAGAATTCTCTACAAAGAGTAAAGTTTAACTAAAAATATGTTCTAGAGTCTAAAGCTACACTACCAGTAAGAAGAACTACCAACATTTTTATTTTGAGGTGGGCTTTATAGCAAAGTATTAGTATAAACATATGATAGTAATGTTGTTTCGTTTTATTAAAGAGAAGAGTAATTCCAAGTGCACGGCTAAAAATAAGCTTCTTTTTTTTATCTTAGAAATTTTGCCATCTGGAGAGCACTGAACCTGCTAAAATTGAAACTTTAAGTCTATTTTACAGCGAAACCAATGGATTTTGGAAAAAAATCATATTTTTAGTCATGGAATCTGAATCTGGTCTAAATACATGGATTATTATTTTTTCACGTTTTGAGCCCTACTGAACACCTTTTTTCTGGCAAAAACAGTTACAGATAAGGTACGTATTTTAGACTGAATTTGGATATTTTATATGGGCTATGTATAGGTGGGAGGGAAGCGAAAAAAAATTCCAGGTTGGTGGTGGGTCCCAGGACAGAAAAGTTTGGGAAACACTGGTCAGAGCACAGAACTGCCAACTGGAATGTTAGATCTTCATCTAGATATATTTAAAGTATACCATGCAAGGGGCAGCCCTGTTGGTTTAGGCTTCCTTCGGGAGCGTCCATATAGTTTTGTTCTCTGTTACTTTGTTCACGCTGTACTCTGTTCAAACTATAATAAATGTTTTTTCGGGCTATTTACAATATGTTCTTGTGGGCCCTAAATTAACTATTTATTGAAACATAACATGGAAAAACAAAATAGTCAAGATCAAGATAGAAACATAAATAATTGTTTTCTCCTTACACTTCTTAATTCAGTTTACTTTCTCATATATACGAGGCAAATACGAAGAAAACATTGTCATGTCCAAAAAAGTTGTTTTTAAAAAATGCTTGTTTGTAGTCTATACATCACACGTATCTTCCGGAAACTCATATCCCTTGGCAGAACTGAGAAATTTATCGAATTAAATATTTATTTTTATTTATCTGTAAATTTTATTTTTACACCTCTTTCAGCCATCTGCCTATATTCAGAATTACAAGGGTGTATAATATTAGATTATTATTAATAATTTAAGTTTTTAGTAAATTTATTTGTTAAAAAATACAGTAGAGTATTGATATCTTCTCCTTTCCAACTCATGATGCCAAGCAAATATGATAAATAAATAATATAAACAGCTTGGCCAAGTTAATATACAGGGTGGCACAAAAGTATGGAATCCCCTGAATAACTCTTCAGAAATGCATTTTTCCTTAAATGCATTTTCCTTTTAAGAACAAGAAATAAAATTTAAAAAAAGTACTTAAACAAATAAATTAATAAAAAAAGGGGGGGAGGGTTGAAATGACCTTGAAGGTCATGGCCAAGGAAGTGGTGTAGGCTGTGGTCAAGGCCACTATTTTGACCTTGGAATGACCTTAAAGGACATTCTCAAGGATATGGTCAAAATCATATTTTACGTAAAATTTCCTGCTCTTAATTCCGCAATAAAACATGGGGGTTCCCATTTAATATGACCTTAAAATGACCTTGAAGGGCATGGTTAAGGTCAAATCCAAGGCCACCATTGAATAGCTAAGGAAAAATCCTGAAACTTTTCTTTTTTTTAAAAAAAAAGAATTTCTGAAGAGTTATTCAAGGGTTTCCATACTTTTGTGCCACCCTGTATGTTGATAAAGATGTAGTTACCGAAGTCTCTGTGGAGGAATTTGAAAGCCTCTTTCACTTTGGTTGTATCCAAGCAGGAGGTATAAGTGTCTCAGAACTATGCTCTGTGTCTTCGCCAGATACTTTTCATCTGTTGGAAAAGCCTGGAAAATATACATCAAAAGAATTAAAAATTGAACTTGCTTGCCTAATATTCCGATGATAGGAGAGGAATCACCGTGGTGCAATAAACCAAGAAAAATTAATAACACTAAAGTGTAATTTGTATCTTGAGTTTTATATTTTTGAACAACCCAAACATAGTCAGATTTACTTATAAAAATCTTCTTTACAACCAAAATCTCCATATATAACAAAATATATATGTCCCAAAAGTTCTCTAAATAAAACTCCAACTGACAAACTACCTGTGAATTAATAATGGCTGAGTTTTTGCATTCCTTTATTTTCTTAGAACCATTTTTAGGTGTTTATTGCACCAGCACTCCAATAACTTGCATATTCTACTTCCATTTGTTTAAGTGGAATTGGAAAATTTACTACTATCTTCAATTTATAACATTTTTACTGGTCTTATTATATTACTTTGTTTTTTAAGTTTCATCGCACACCTGTTACCCTAATTTGAACCACTTCCCGTCATTCAATCTTCCCCAAATTTTGCACATAGAAACAACTAAGGGGAAGAATACAGAAAAAAAAAAAATAAATAAAAAATAAAAAATAAAAAAAATAAATTGTACATAAGACCAGTTTTAAAAAATGGAATTTTTATATTAATTATTTAATACCACATGAACCGCCCTGATTACCGTGAATTATTTTAAATTTTATGTCATCTTCAAAAGCCCTCGTAGAAGGGGGGTTCCTTCTACGAAGTATAGTAATCAAATGCATTACTATATCCATAAAACATAGGATTAATTTTAAAGCGTCCTACAAAATCTAAATCAAATTATGTCTTTATCCTTTATAAATTTCTAATTAACAGTAAAGAAGTTATTGAAATTTTTAGTATACTTTTTAGTGTACAAGTATAATATTATCCCCGAATTTCGGGTGCATATTATACGCTAAATTCAGCCTGCATATTACATGTGAATGCGTATTATATGCGAGTCTTTTACAGCACCCCATAATTAGGGTCCAGAGAGAAGTGGTATATCTTAAACGGGAGTCTTTTAATTAAATAACGGTTAGAAAGAAAAAAAAAGCCTTTTACTCCCGTTAAAAATTAGCGTGGAAAAATATAGCATAAAAAAAACATTATTTTTTATTTTTTTAACTAAGAAAAAAATAAGTTCTCTTTTATCGAAGGCAAATTGGCACTTGCCGAGGCACCCTCAAGGGGGTAGTCAGGTCATTCGGATCATCAGATAAATATATAATTTCATCTGTAAATACTTTTATTTAGTATATGCATGTTTACGCCAGTTGACTGTTCAGGATAAATATTATTTGTAAAGTTTTGTTTTCATTTAGATAAGGTCGATAGGGCACTGAGGTATTGTCTCATCGGCCATTTCGTTTTTAGTTGGCTTCTGGACTTGGTTTCTAGAGGTCAGACTGCCGTTTTTATATCCTCCCGTTTTTACCTTATTATTTTACGTGAAGTTATTATCTTTTATTCTGTAGCTCAGCTGTTCGGTGGTTAAACTTTTATTGCAAACGAAAGTGAATTTTCCGCGATACGTAGGTACAGAAGACACCGGGGGCCCCCCACCTGCATCCACCAACCTGCGTACCGGTGTGTTGGACTTTCCCGTCAATCGGGGTAAGCGTTGTATGATTTTATTATTTGATTTAATTATTTCATTTGTACGTAAGTGGCACATACATGCATTCATATATACATAGGCATTATCAAGCCCCCGATGAGTTGGTCTCGAAAACAATGCAGGACATGGCGTAATGCAGAGCCAACATCTTAATGACGTAATGTCTGATGTTAGAACAGTTCCTAAGTGTCAAGCTTGCGTGGCACAGCCCTTGGTGTCTCTCGCTAACACAAACTGTGTTAACGGTCTGTGGTTCGGTGCACGGGGTACAATACCTTTAAGGACAAAACTATTTTTTGATAAATTTAATATTAACGTTGAAATCTTAAAACTCCTAGGATAAAACATTATATTGGACTCAAACATTATATTGGAACATTATATTGTACATTATATCAAACATTATATATAAACATTATATTGGACTCTCTCTCTTATCATAAGCCACCACATTTAT
>KZ653636.1:525209-538855 GCA_001010745.2 Gerris buenoi | reverse complement strand
CACTCAAAATTTAAAAAAAATATTTTTTTCTCGCGATGTGAATTATCCGCCATTTTGAATTTGAACAGCTGATTATTTTGAGTTCTCTATATTTTTCCTGTGTGCGCGTCAAAACGATCTTTAATACTGGTAAGTTTCTTGCTTTTATCTCTTTTGCTTCAAAAGTTATTGGAACCGTACAGAGTGACAGACAGACAGACAGACACATGAACGAAACTATAAGGGATTCTTTTTTTTGGTTTTACCAACGAAACCCTAAAAAGTAGCAAAATTTTAATTTTCTATAGATTATTCATTTATAATTAAAATGTGGGCGGTTGCCAAAGTGAAAATTACGCAAGTATAACCCACCTGGTGGACCAACTACACTCGATAATATGAATATTACAAGCAAACATCGATTCACACTACAACTTCTTGGGCATGCCTCCAGCCTGGCTTGATGTAATGTGAATGACTCGATTGAAACCCCCATTAGACCTTGTAGTGTGAATCATTCTTAATACACAGACGCCTTTGTGTAGTGTGATTAAAAGCTGACAAATTGTTAATAAATCTAAGTATTCAGCCATTTTACCCTAATTATCTCTTTGAGTTCTTGACATTCAATAAATGAAATTAAGTTAATGAAATAAGCTAATTAACAGGGTTTTTTTTAGACGCTCAATGAATGAAATAAAGTTATTAATTATTTTAACTAATTGGGGGGTTCAGTGTTAAAGTGGACCAAGTCCATCAAACTTGATTTTGAGTTACAGACGCTTTGGTGAATTTACTCAGTGCTAATTACTATTGCATTATAAAGTTTAATAAATTCCATTATTCTATAGTTTAGTTCATTAATAAATATATTTTTTCCGTGGTAGGCTGTGAAATAGTAACTTTAGAGCCTAGAAAACAAAGCTAAAATCAATTTTTTCATTATGTGGACTTAAAAAAATCTTTTCATTACTCCTGGGAGTAAAGAAAAATTTTTTTACGTCCTAGGACGCAAATTTTTTTTATTGTACTACAAGAACTTGTCAAAACTTCCGTAGGAAGCGCTGATTTCTTACTAATGTGGCTTATAGTACGATTGAATTCCGCTAAATGTCAATGCGTTTTATTTATATTTTCTTATAGTGTAACCTCTTTTTAAGGTTTCTTTTTTTTAATCTTAAGTTTAAACTAATATTTGTTATTATTATATTGATTATTGATTAATATTTAATGTTTTTCATTGTCTGCTACCTCGGAAAAAATAGCATAAGCTACACGACTGTGAAGTGTTTTTTCTTTACCTTGGCAATATTCCCTGTCTCGCTTCGCTCGACAGTAAATGTAATTGCCGTGGTAAAGAAAAAACTCACTTCACAGCCTAGTAACATCATATACTATTACAGATTTTAGGTTGATACCTTAAAAAAAATCCAATTTATGACATTTCAAATGGAGGCTACTGTGACTTGGTACAGATTTGCTCTGAAACTTCAGAGCAAATTCAAATAGAAATTCTTCAGTGCTCATTGAAACTACTGCATTCTGTGGGTTTCCCATGGTACTAACAATTATAACACTCTAACCCAATTAAAATATACAGTATAAGCTTTCAGAATATATCTCTATCTCATCTTTTTCAAAAAATGGACTTGGCCTACTTTAGCACTGACCCCCTTAATTAATATTCTCAACAAATAACAATATGACAAAAGACATTTTTTAAATCAAAAAGAATAAAGATAAGTGATTATCAAAGGTAAACAAACCAGCTATAGTTAAAATATTAAAGTTGGCGGTCAAAAAATAAAAATGAATCCTGAAAACTAAGAATTCTATAAAAGGTAGTTGGCTCCACCAGGCAGGTAAGAATTCCTTCAATCAGTTACTGAAAATGTTATAAAGTGGAATTTTAAGATGTTTACACCATTTGGACGCATAAATTAGATAAAAACATTATATTAGCAAAATTAAAAATAATATTAAAGAAATAAATTGCAGTAAAAAAGGGCTTATATGTAATGTCAAAATGAGACATATATTTTATAATAACTAACATCAAATAAAAGGTCCAGTTTCATGCTATGGCTTTAGGTTTGAACAATTTAACTTCCTTTTTTTAAAAAGATTTATTTATTTTTTTATCAATAAGAATTAAAGAGGAATTTCGCAGTTTTTTTTNTAGTAATAAAACTACCAAAAAATAAAAAAAAAAAAAAAATAAAATAAAAAAAGCAAGGTCTACTTATCCAAAATTTCTTTTTTCCACTCGTAACTTTCATTTCAATTTTGTTTCAGACTAAGACCAAATTTGTATCTTTGTTTATTATTGTAAAAAAAAAATGTTTTCCTATTTGAATTTATGTTATTGTAACTGGAAAATTTAAATAACTTGATGTAATGTGGAATGAGGTGAGATTAGGAGGTCTTAATTAAGAAAATAATACAAACTTATAACTTATTCAGGACATTTCAGAGGTAATTCATTAACATCGTCTACTACATTCATTAATATCTGCTACTGTGACACATTTGTCTAAGCTCACATTTAGCTGTAAATTTAGGCAAGTAGTAGTAGTAGTAGTAGTAGTAGCACTAGTAGTAGTAGTAGTAGTAGTAGTAGTAGTAGTAGTAGTAGTAGTAGTAGTAGTAGTAGTAGTAGTACTACTAGTAGTAGTACTAGTAGTAGTACTAGTAGTAGTAGTAGTAGTAGTAGTAGTAGTACTAGTACTAGTAGTAGTACTAGTAGTAGTAGTGGTAGTAGTAGTACTAGTAGTAGTAGTAGTAGTAGTGGTAGTAGTAGTAGTACTAGTAGTACTAGTATTAGGCCTATATTACTAGCCCAGTGGTAGAGAGTTGCAGGCACTTTACACATCATACCTCGGTACATTGCACCGCCGAAGCGTATAGGATGTGATCATTAGTGAGCTATATAAATCAGAGTTCCACGGCGAGGAATTGAACGCAGGACCTCGCCCTTCCCTAGATTCATTGATGTCTGAGGAGATGTGGTAAGTAATTTTATCGCCCTCCACTTGTAAACATTGCTGTCCTGAGCGGGAGGTAATGTTCCATATTACAGCCCTGGGGCTGGTAATAATGTATGGTTTATCCATTACAGTGCTGCTAATTTAGATGGAGAAGCGGCCGCTTCCTGGCCGGGTGCAGGTAGCGCTATGACAGGCCTCGAGCGTTAACGCACACGTGCTTTAAAATTTCACCCTCGGCCTGTAATAACGCCCTTACTGCTTTAGTTGCGTAAATAGCTTCAACCCACACGGCGACGCTGGCTCTCAAATTTAGGCTAGATAGTGTTGAGGTTCTTGATTTGACAACGGAACAGCAATAAATATCAATTTAGAGTTCGTAGAACGGGGTCTTCAAGGGTTTTTTTTTTTTTTTNACAGAACATTTAACTCGATTTTTTTAACATAAAAAAACGGTAACTTTTTTTTCCTTTAAATAATTTATAATCATTTTATATTCCCTTTTTAATTTCAGCAATCCTACATTCGTTTTGTAGGGTCTCCGCCCTTTAGTCTTCTTTTTTCTGGAAGAGTTTCTTCAACAATTCGACTAAAATAATTAAAATAAATAAACATTAAAATAACGTTATTTCATTTTTATTCGCATGGAGTAATTTTTGTTTACAAAGAACGTATAAGTTATTCTAATTCAAATCAAAGTTAGTCAAGCCCCTACCCTACTAGGGGCCTTTTGGGTCCTTTCCACAAGTCTAGTTCATCATTATCAGCAGAATGATTATTTAAAATAGCTGTTTTGTTCTTACCAAGATTTTGTTAGGATTTTCTCAAGTTAAGTAAACCACTAATGTGGTTGATTCTGGTCAGCATTTAAAAATAGACTGCCAATTAGTGTGGCACATAGCATCCTCGCATACTATCTCTTACTTTATTGATTTTATGCTTTTAAAAAAGCCATTACTGTCTAATTTATTTTTTTCTCTCATTTTGATATATAGGTCAATATTTTTTTGATCTTTTACAATAATTATAGTTTCAATTTAGCAAAAGTTAAGAGTGTAGACGGTTGAAATTAATCTAGGTCTATTTTTATCTAGGACTCATTTCGGGCCACTTTTAACAAACTATCTAAATTTTATATCACTATAGGCACTTATATCATATAGGCACTCGAACGGTAGGATAAAAAACCATTTTTTCTTAAAGAAAACGATATTTTAGATTTAAAAAACAACTATTGTAGTAAAGTTTTGAAAATTATATATAAAAAAATGATGTTTCAGGCACGTCTATGCCCCGGAGGGGGGCGAAATAGAGCCACTTTGTAACATGAATTTCTGAGTCATGTTTTATTTATAAAAAAAACCCTTGAAGACCCCGTTCTACGAACTCTAAATTGATATATAAAAAAGGGACAACTCTAGAAAAAACTTTAGCAATAAATAGGGAAGTGGTAAGCTATAAATTTGGCTATCGTGAAAAAAATGGATCGCTATTTTGAATTGATTAAAGCAGTGATTCCAAGATTATTTGCAGCTTTTTCTGTTTCTTTATCTGTACTCACCGAGGGCTAATACCACTCAGCCTTCAGCCTTCTTGCCTAACCTTAATCCAACCTAGTAACATAGTTTGAACATTCAACTGAGTTTGGGCCCTTCTGATCAGAAAACATAGAGCCAGACATATCATTACATGTTCTTTTCATTATCCTCATTATTTTTTGTTACACTAAAAAAAAAAATAATAATAATAATAATAAAAATAATACTGCATGTTAGGATAGCCGAAAACACTTTTAACTGCTGTGCGTACCCATAAAACAAGATTTGACTAGATATTAAAGGCAATTCTAATTTTGACTAAAGCACTAGTCATAGAACTAGTTTTGACAAGGAAATTCTGGTTTTGCTATATGTAAATATAAATATCAATTATTATGCATGTGTAAATTATCTCACCATATAGTTAAAACTAGGATAAAAATATTTGTGTGTAAAAAAGTAAATAAAAGTCATATAAAATTATTATAATAGTGAATTACCTAAATTACTAGTACATATATATATTTAGAGACTAACCACTATAAAAAACTTGTGTTTGTTAATTAATTTAATTAATTAATAAATCTAAATTGTTGGTTTATATAATCTAATCTATAGTTGTGAATGTCTGCACTATGTAATAAAGCAAACTATGTAACCAATGTTTCATTTTAAGCTACGAGCGAGAAAAAGAACAGAGTACTGAATAAATTAAGTTTATAATTAGGCAACTTAATAAATTAAGTTTATAATTAGGCAACTTAATAAATTAAGTTTATAATTAGGCAACTTAATAAATTAAGTTTATAATTAGGCAACTTAATAAATTAAGTTTATAATTAGGCAACTTAATAAATTAAGTTTATAATTAGGCAACTTAATAAATTAAGTTTATAATTAGGCAACTTAATAAATTAAGTTTATAATTAGGCAACTTAATAAATTAAGTTTATAATTAGGCAACTTAATAAATTAAGTTTATAATTAGGCAACTTAATAAATTAAGTTTATAATTAGGCAACTTAATAAATTAAGTTTATAATTAGGCAACTTAATAAATTAAGTTTATAATTAGGCAACTTAATAAATTAAGTTTATAATTAGGCAACTTAATAAATTAAGTTTATAATTAGGCAACTTAATAAATTAAGTTTATAATTAGGCAACTTAATAAATTAAGTTTATAATTAGGCAACTTAATAAATTAAGTTTATAATTAGGCAACTTAATAAATTAAGTTTATAATTAGGCAACTTAATAAATTAAGTTTATAATTAGGCAACTTAATAAATTAAGTTTATAATTAGGCAACTTAATAAATTAAGTTTATAATTAGGCAACTTAATAAATTAAGTTTATAATTAGGCAACTTAATAAATTAAGTTTATAATTAGGCAACTTAATAAATTAAGTTTATAATTAGGCAACTTAATAAATTAAGTTTATAATTAGGCAACTNGAAATTGAAGGGGGGGGGGGAGGTATAGAAATTGTAATTGTATTTTCAGAAACTGATGGGACGCCTTCAAAAAGCTTAAAGTAACAGGACAGTCCAGTTCAAAACAGAATATAATGGCCACTGAACTTTTATGTTATTGTTACTTTAAATTGATTTAAAACCTACCTTTTTTTGTTATATATTATTAATTATTTTAATATGATGAATGTTACTTTAGAATAAAAATATAATTTATTAGAATACAGTTATAAATTTCAATTTATGAAAAAGAATTCTCAGTATTTTAGCAAATTTAATTCTAAATTAAAAAAAAAAAAAACATAATTTAATTTAAAAAAATACAATTAATTAAAATTAATATTGATTGTAATAAATGTGACGATGAATTAAATATTTAATCGAAGACATTTAAAAACATTTTTTCTTCACAAAACCAATTAATTAGAAGCAAACATTTTCTTAGATCCACAAACAAATCAATGCACGACAAGAAAACAAAAAAAACAACGAATTAGTGGTAAAGTTGTGGCTCCGCAGGATTAATTGAGCGGGTGATCCACACTCACAGAGTGTTTGTGGTTTAACAGGGACTGTGGTGTAACATCAAGTTTGCATGCTAGAGAACATCCACATAGGAACAGTAAAATAGTAGGTTAGCAACAAAAATTAAACAATCAATTTGTTCAGATATGATATATTAAAATTAAAATTTTTCTATATACTAGGGGGCTCTGCCCCCAACTCGCTTCGCTTGTCAACCCCCGAAAAGATGTGGTAGCTGCCGACGTGGTATGAGAAGGGAAGTAGTATAGTGGCTGAGGTGTAGTGGGGGGGTGGAACTACTATCTACTTTCCTTTTCTCGCTGACATTTTAATATACCTACTCTCAAGTTCTGTCTTACAGGCTTTCCTCTTCTCGGACGAATATATATCTCCCTCACTCTGTCTACACAGTCAGTATTATGTCAATCTCAAACTCCCCCTTTTCTCCCCCGGACTCAACCCTCTTCTAGAGAGGTATCTCCTAACTCACTCTACACTCAGTCAAGTATGTCACTCTCACTGAACTTGTTTGTTTACAAAACTTTTTTAATAATATAGATAGATAAGAATATAGAATACTTGCTGCACGATATATTTTTCTTTCTATAATTTGAATAAATTTATTTAAAAAAAAAAAAATATATATATATATATATATTTAATGTTCAATTGTGTCTCAAAAAAGAAGGTTTTTTTTTAAAATTATTTTATAAACCTTTTTATTATTCTCATATTTAGTGCTCTAACGTGTGTTTTTTTTAATCTCCACTTTTTTCCTTTATTTCGCTATAGTAATTATAACAATTATATAGTAAAAAATATGATAAAAAAGAACTTTTTATATACTATGTTTTTTAAATGTTCTGTCATAAATTTGAAACCTGTCAAAATGAAGATCGTAAATATGGGACATATCAAAACAAATAAAATAACTTGCGGATTTTTTCCGAACTAACTTTCCATACACCAGAATTTGCTGAAAACTAAATAAATTTTGCTGAAAGATGGCTATAAGTATTAAAATAATCCATTGTTATCGTGTTCTGAGCTATTGTATAAGTTTCAAATGTCTAGCTACTCGGGAAGTTAGTTAAAAATCGAGTGCAAGATTTGTACTGGACAAACAAAAAACAAACAAACAAGAAAGCAAGCTAATAAAAACGTAGTAAAAAATAAAAATGAAATAGCATTAGTGTGGCACATAGTTTCCTCTCTTGCTATAATCGGAGGAACGGTGACACAGGCGCTGAAAGTGAGGTTACTTGGACCCACTTTAATCCTCAGTGAGGTCACAATTATTTTAATTAACGGGGAACATTTGTGGGCTCCTTTCCACTAATGATCCTAATTTCTTTAAAATCAGGATGTGAACTTTTAAAGGTGTGGATGTTAATAAGAATAGTCTGGCAACCGGTGTGACACATAGCTTTCTTGAGTCTTAAGCGGCCCACACACTAACAGTTTAACTGAAGATAATGCTCTGACAGTCCACGGAGCTTGGCCACACACTCGTCAGTTTTCCTTAAGATGACGGACTGCAGTCGGAGGTGGACTGAAGGTGTGTGGAGGGTAGAGGCGAGGATCGGATGGAAGGAGAGACGACAGTCCGTGGACTGTCAGGCCTGTGCCTCAAGGACAAAGTCGCCAGTCGGCCTGCAGTCGTGTAGAGTGAATTGTCTTTATTTTGTTTATTTCCCTCTGTCGGACTGCAGTTAAAAATCGACAGATATCGGCCTGCAGGCGCTCATCGCACAGTGTGTGGCGCATACAGGCACAGATCTGTAGTTCTTTACGATTGCCTGCAGGCGGTGGAAGGTTAATGTGTGGTGGTCTGAGATTTTGGCCTTATGTTAATCGTATACGATAACGGCCTGCAGTTAAACTGTAAGTGTGTGGGCCCCTTTACAGAAGACACAAGATTTTTTAATCTGTCAAAATCAGTCAAATGCTGGTTTGCAAAAATTTGAGCAACAGGCAGACATGGAACCCACTGATGTCTGCAACGGAGTCTGTCTGTTAACTTCGGTAAGCTCTCAACCAAAAGCATAATTTCCTACATTAACCTCTTAAAATATAATTAACACACTAATACAATTGTAGAAAGCTTAAATTTAAGTGAAACACATTGTTACATATCGAACAAATTGATTAATTTAATATTTGTTTTTATTTATTATTTTGCTCACCTGTTATTATAAATTAAACAAAACAACAAAGATAACACCGAAACACGGGTAAAAATAAAAAATAAAATAAACAAACAAAGGAATAAATTCAGACATGTTGGTGAAACAAATGTCAAAAGACACCAATGTTCATTATTTTATGTGTCTCTTTTATTTTGTTTTTTTTTTATTTCAACTTACCTACGTCCACTTCCTGGGAGGTAAATGACCATTCTGTCATTTAAAGTGTCATCAATATAGAAAATTGTGTTAAAATATATATATTGGACAATAATAAATAAATATATGTGAGTAAGTGTGTGTGTATAATATTATGAAGATGTTCTCATTAATAAATGTTATGTATTCAAGCGAGTTTATATTATTACATATAGATTATTAAAAGCTAGAATTATAATGATTATTTATTAATAAATAATTAAACCAATTAATATTTTTCTTAGAAAACAAATCAATTTGTGATAATAATTTTAATATTATTAGGCTAAATTATTGGATACCTCTTCCATCTCTTCATCCACTTCTCAATGCTTTAAAAAAAAAAAAAAATTAGATAAATATATTTATGCAAATCCTATAATTAATTTAATTTAATTTAATTACCATTTATTTATTTTATTATATTTGCTATTAAATATCGTGCAAAGAAGTTAAAATATAATAGGAGGTAGATTGGTTTTCACTTGTATTTATTAGTATATTCATAGTACTATGTTTTGCCGATTGAAGTTCTAAATTTTATAAAATGCGAGTGACTCCTGGAACAGTAGCGTGAAGCGAAGAGAGTGAGACGTGGGGCAGGTAGCCAGCCGATCGGGAGGTGAGGGGTGGGTAGGCCCTACCAAGCACGGTAGGGGGAGACCCTATGCGGCAGACTCGATTGAATACCTCCTATATCTTCCTAACTCCCTGTTCCTCGTGTAACCCAGTTTTTTTGTTGTTTTTTTTTCGAGTTTATGTCTCTTAGTCAAGACATGAAAATGTAAAAAATTATATGAAAGCTCCTAGGAGACCAAATGGTAATTAAAATGGATCAATGTCTTGTAATGTAACACCTTTAAGATCCATCTATTATACCAGTTAGACAAATGCATACTGGTTTTCTCAAGTTCATGAAAAAATAGTTGATATGTGGATTCAGTGCCCAAAAACAAATCCATAATTTAATGTTTTTCCATGAAATAGAATTTTTTTTTTTTTTTATATCTTTACCATGTTCTGCAATGGTTGTACCTGTAATATTCAAAATTGAAAGAACTTATACAACAATTTATATAATTTGAATAGGTGTTTTGAAGATATCGGTTCACTTTCATTTGAAATAGGTGGACGAATCAACAAATTTTGGGTTTATAAAAAATATTAAGAAAAATACCCCGCCATCTTGAATCAAGATGGCACCTCAATAGGAACAAAGTAAGAAAAGAAGGTGACTTGATTTCAGACTGATCTTCTAAAGGTATTAAAAGATTGATATTTATTTATTTATTTTTTTAATGTGTGCACCTAATAATAATATGTGTTACCAATTTCAACCCTGGGAAGGGAGGAGAGGGGTCTGGCACCGGAGGACATTTTTTCATTAAAAGTTAACAGTTTTCTTTTTTGTTTTGCTTATATAAATTTATCAAATATAGTATTGAAGCACATTAAGCACAATATCTTCTCTTCTAAGAGGCATTGAGAAAGTGGGCAAAGAGACGAGTAGTATTTTTAAATTTTAATATAAGGCATACTTGTTTTATTTGAAATGTTTAAAATACATCGGTTTTCTTTAAAACTAATATTTAAACAAAGATTAGAAGCTCTAGTGGATTCCCCGATCAAATCGATTAAAAAAGTCTTTCAACAAGGTTCCGAGGAAAGACTTTTTTAATTTTTGTCCACTTTTTCCAAATTTAATTGTATTTTAAATTATTCAAATTATCAATCAACGTTTAATATATCTCATAAGTTTAATATATTATTTAATATATTTTATAATGTAAGATGCATCTAAATAAAAAACATCATAAACTATATAGAAAATAAAATTAAAAAAATAGACAAACAAACAAACAAACAAACAGACAAACAACAACAAAAAAAAAAACAACATATAAAAAAAAGTACAAACCAAGTAGACATCAAGAGGACACGGATTAAATATTTCAACAGAAAGAGAAAATGCATCGAATGAGTAGAAAGCATGCATCGCAGCAGCCTCCGTCGCACATCGAGTTAAACAAACAACATCGAGTAATTATAAACAATAAGCAAAACATGGCTCTTTCAAACAAAACAAACAAAATAGAGAAGTACAAAATGAAAGAAAAGAGAATGTTTAGGTAGAGGTTTTGGTTAGTTAAGAAATGAAACATCGATCTGACATGGAGTTAACGAGAGTTACATGAGAGAGGCTAACGAGAGGTTTGAGTTGCCGACAGTAATGTCTACCTGGTAGAAGAACACTGTTATTTGAAGGCATAGAACCAAGGAACTGACCGAGCCCGAACCGTGAAGTCTTTCTCTTTAGCAGCGGAGCTGAGTACTGCCGACTGTACACCTTCTCCTTCTCTGCAACACAATATTCGTAACTTTACTTAAATTGTCATCAATTTACACTAACATTATACAATTAGTCCAGGTCGTAGTGTGCAAAAGTGTCTGACAAACATCAAGCTAGAATTTTTGTGTATAAGTAAATGTTTTGGTGCGTTTTAAGAATATATGGTTGGCTAAATTGGTCTGCAGGACATAGCTTGGCAATAGGCATTTGAAAAAAACAAACCGGTGGAGAGCAGCCATGTCCCGCTCTTTTCGGTGGACAATGTGATTTTAATGATCCTGAATATGAACTTACACTTTACTTTCGAATAATATTTGACTAACTAACCTACTAAGTGACAAACTACCATCAACTTGATTATTGGTCTACTAACTAAGTTCGTACTCAGGGTCATAACATTGTCCACCAAAAAGGGCGGGTCATGGCCACTCTCCATCGGTTTGTTTTTTTCAAATGCCTATAGCCAAGCTATGTCCCGCATACGAACTTAGCCAACCATATATTCTTAAAAGGCACCAAGACATTTACATATACACAAAATTCTAGGTTAAAGTTAGTCGGAGACTTTTTACACGCTATCTCCGGGACTAATTAGTTCAACTTGAATCTAAATGTACCGTGGGTGTCAACTTGGATTCTAAGGGTCGGTTTCAGAAAGCAGGGTTTAACTAGTCCCCGACAAGGCCACTCAGGCATATTTCTCCCACTACATATAGTTGGCAGCACTGAATTGATTAAAACATACTTTTTATTTGTTTTAATCAATTCATTGCTGCCAACTATATGTAGGGGGGGGGGGGGATATCCCTGAGTGTTTGACTTAGTCGTGGACTAGTTAACCGTTAACTTGATAGTTAAGCAGGTTAAATAAACCCGAGCTAACTTTAGTCCGAGACTAAGCTAATCCTGGAGTTAAACCTTTTCTCTGAAATCCAATATTTAACCCCGGAGTAAGTAAGTCAAAAAAGTAAAAAAAAATGATTATAATTTTTTGTAGATAATACATTTTGTTAAAAGTAAATCATTTTAAATTAACGAAGTGATTAAATAATTCCTACTTTTTAAAAAATAAGACACATTAATTTTTTTAATTATTAAGTATTAATCATTATTGGATTTAATATATTACAGTACAAAATGTACTGAACCTGCAACATTCATATCCACTGTCTCCTAATAGAGTACCCCCCCATGTCTCTCGATTCATAATGTGTATACATACAATCTAGAATTTTTAAAAATTTCAGGTTCGTGGGTACTGCAATACCATCTTGCAACAATTTTTGTGAATTCTATGTTTGCGCCACATGCTCCTTGGAAATTTATCGAAAAATATCCTTTGCGATTTCTGTACTCATCTTTATCTTCAGTAGACGGACATGCTATCCCATATGAAACCCGTATTTACGATAAAAAAAGTAGTTTGGTTTCCATGGCGTATTCACTCGGGAAAAATTATATAATCCTTCTCTTTTGTGTCAATAGGGGTTTTTTTTTAATTAAAAATGAAATAAAACAAACTACTTCATTTTAATTGGTTATATTGAAATAAAGTAGTTTGTTTTATTTCATTTTTAATTAAAAAAAAACCCTATTGACACAAAAGAGAAGAATTAAAATTAAGTAAAGGGGACAACCTAAATAAATATGAATTATATAATCGTGTTGATAATTACTTATAGCTTCAGCTACTTTATGGACATAACGACACACCCTTGACTCTGATACATAGCACAAAGGTGACGCCGCCAAAAATCTCAAGGCTATTAAAACCTGAGTTTGAAGTTGAACCGGCACCGATCTTCCGACCAATGACTCCTTGTTAAGGGCAGGTGCAAATATTTGAATTAGTCCTCTTATGCATGTTTTAGAAAACCCATACCTGTCTTCAAATTCGTTATTTTTAAGTTGGATAAAAGGGTTAAAATTACTTAATAAATTATTTCTACTGTTTAATATGTCTTCATTATCGTCTAAATCTAAATATTCAATAGAATCCATTTTTAAAAATCTAATCATTCAAATAATTTTATCATCATGTTTTACTAACGATATCTTTAAATGTAAGCAAAACTAAAGCTTTAACGCTTTCATTGAACTTATCCGGACAGCCAACAAATTCACCAAATATCAGTCTTCACACAAAAACCTGCAACACCTCTTACCCAAATATATGCCAATGCCCAAAAATAGAAATAAGATGTTCTGTAAAATATTTAGGAATTATAGTAGACTCGACACTTAGCTGGAAACCTCAGATAGCTCTCCTTACAAAAAGACTTAGGCAATTAATGTATATATTTGTAACAACTAGAGGCTTTCTAAATGTAGATCAACTTAAAATGCTTTATTATGCTTTGGTTGAATCTTTACTCAGATATGGAATCATAGCATGGGGAGCTGCCCCCT